>JAKTUT010000039.1:100298-124951 GCA_030556845.1 Sugiyamaella floridensis | reverse complement strand
ACTAACCCCCCCCCCCCCATCTTTTTGTCGTTGTGGCTACTCTCGCTCTCGCCTCTTCGTTTTCTCTCTACCGCACAGCAGCCTAATCAATCCCCCCTTTAGCGAGGATATTTATTTGCAGCGAAGACACTCGTTTTCTTTAGACAAAATTTGCAATGATGACATGATGTTTCAATCTCGTACGGTAGTGTAGTTCATAGTTACAGCACGGATCATACGAACAAGACCAGTAGGGTTAGGGACAGTTCAGGGATATATAGACCACCCCCAGCGTTTCGCCCAAGTTACGTTCTTACAGTTTGTCATGTCGAAAAACGAGGTGGAGAAACAATTGGCGCTGGAACAATTACAGGAACAGCTGCCTCAGATCATTGAACAAGCAAACTACAGTGAACTGTACGGCTACGATCTCAATGAACTCGGCAACTCAGAGTCTGGAAAGGCCATTTGTGAGACTCTGCTACGCAAGTTTCTAGAAGCAAACAAGTACGATGCCACTCTGGCCAAAAATCAGCTCGTCAAGTCGTTACAGTGGCGCAAGAAGTTCAATCCATTGGCAGCCGCGTTCACCGAAAAGCACAATGCCGAGCTTGAGAAGCTGGGCCTAGTGACTGTTGCCCCCGACTCCAAGGTTGTCACGACGTGGAACTTGTATGGCGCCGTCAAGGACCGCGAGAAGCTGTTTGGTGACCTTGATGGGTTTTTGCGGTGGCGCGTAGGACTCATGGAAGAGGGTATTTCACTACTCGACTTTTCCAAACCAGATCAAAGCTATATGACTCAAGTCCACGATTACTTTGATGTCAGCTTCTTCCGCATGGACGCAAACACTCGTGCAGCTACCAAGGCCACTATTGGTCTTTTCCAGGACAATTATCCTGAATTGCTGTCAACAAAGTACTTTGTCAATGTTCCTTCTGTTATGGGTTGGATGTTTGCCCTGGTGAAGACGTTCCTGTCCAAGGAGACAACCGACAAGTTCCGAGTGTTGTCCAATGGTCGTAGTCTGGCCGATGATATGGGCTCATGGCTACCTACACGGTATGGTGGCAAAGCCCGATCTCTTGATGAGATCAAAGTCAAAGAGTTCAAGCCCAAATATCCCGACCTTGTGAAGACGCCTGCTACCAAGGTCGTTTCAGCTTCCACCTCTTGAATGCTCTCGGCTCCACTCCTTTATGACTTGACTTCTACCTGCTGAATGCCTCTTTCTCGGCAACTAACTTTATGACCTGTCGTATGACTTCCACCTAATAGTCTGTGGTTATCTTCTTCTACAGACTAGTGATCTAAATTATATATATATAATGTAGCTAATCCTCAGCAGTCCACGCAGTCACTCTCCCGACATCTTTACTTACTCTGTCTTGAACTTTCTAGGTACATGGAATCGTATCAAAACCGAGAAGTAAATCATTATAATGACCTCAATTCCTTGTAAATATACCGACTGTGGCTTTCATATAAATAGTAAACTGGCTGTCATCGTCGTGTTCCGTCACTTCACAACAACTCCCTTACCCCAAATGAAGATAGCCGGTTACCCCTGAATCGAGAAGTCTTCCTTCGTCATCTTACGATTGTCATGTCTAACGACGGAGATAGCGAAGGTAAGCAGTCACTGTATTGTTGTACACGTGTATATATTAACCAAGATGCCATCCGGAAGAAACTGGCTGAAGTCGAGGCCATGCAACGCGAACTGCGCGCGATGCTCGATAAACGCCAGTCTTCTCAGCCTGAGACGCAAGTTCAAGTGCCAAAGACGCCGCCACGCAAAAAGCCAGTCATAGTGGAGACGATTAAACCGCCCGCACGCGTAACTTTAAAAGTCGACAAGGGTATCAAAGCCAAAGACGTGAGTTTAGGCCGACCAAAGACCGAAGGGCCATCGTTTGCTACGCGCATCGCGTCGGCCGATAAGGAAGCCCGTCAAGCACAGATCAGTCAGAAACAGCTGCTAGATCAGCGTGTCGACTCGTTTGGTGTCAAAGCCAAGCGTCAAGATATGAAGAAGAATGAAGAGACCGAGGATGACTGCATCACAGAGCCGTTCTCTCAGCTGCGATTATCCCAGTCGTACGTTGATCTTGAGGAATTTGGCAACGAACTTAAAGATAAACAAGTGCTTGATCTCGCTCAAGTATACACGGTTGTGTGCCCGCCCAAGTTCGAACCGCCTCCATACGCCAACTACGTCGTTATTGCCATTGTAAGTCGCAAAGGAGAAGTTAAGCAGACCAAATTTGGCGGCAAGTACCTGGTGCTGACACTCACGGACCTCAAATACGACATCGTTCTAGCACTACATGGAGAAGCATTCAAACAATATTGGAAGATTCGAGAGAGTACAGTTGTTGCGCTGCTTAACCCTTCGTTCTACGTGTATACGGACAGGATTCCCGGTGCTCAAGGCACTAAAACTGTTGGAATGACCCTGACCAGCGCCCTCGACGTCGTTATTGAGATTGGCCGATCGAAAGATGTTGGGCAATGCAGCGCCCTTACTATGAAGAACAGGCAATGTACAAACTGGATCAACAAAGCCAAGACGTTGAACTGTGCATTCCACATGCAACAGGGCGTCAATAGGACGGCACGAGGACGCATGGAGCTGAGCTCGGCGCAGACGAAGATGTTCTCGCCCAAGATAAATGGCAAGCGCATGGAGTTTGTCAAGGGAGACGTCGGCGCCAAGAGCGGTCTTCAGCCGGAGAATCGTCCATTAAGGGACCGCGAGTCTGGAGCTGATGCTGGCCGTATCTTCTCAACTGGTGGATTATCATCTATAGCTGGATTTATGGACGACTATGATTCACAGCCTCTGACGTCGCAGGAGTCGGCCAAGAAGCTCAAAAAGCGCCTTCAAACACATGAAGCTGAACTGGCGATCCGCAAGAAACTGGCGCAAATGCCCGGCGGATATTTACTCAAAGAGTTTGATCAAAAGGGTCGCATTGTTGATGAAGAGGGCACAACCACCGGTTCTTCAACAAAAAGGTCCTCCGAGTCACCATTCAGTTCACGAGAGATTCGGCAACTCGGGTTTGATCCTGCTAAAAACACCCAGTCGGCAATGAACACGGCCATTGGCAAAAACTCTGCGGCCAATGTCAATCTTAAACGACCCAAGACTGTTGCAAAGCCTGTCCTCGATGATGATGATGATGATGACTTGGAAATTATTTAAGCATTTGCACCCAATACAAATACATTCTTAAATTGAATCACGTAACCCAGAAGGCTGAATATGACAAATTTTAACAAAACACGAACCTCAGGCATAGTACTTATACAAAAACGAGAGAGCTGTCAGTGTTGTCACTTTAGAAACCATCATACAAACCTTTGGCCTTCTCATCGGCAAGGCGCTCATCGTCAATGGTGAACCAGTGGTGGAAAGTTCCCGTGTCATCATAAGACTCGCGGTCGGCTTTGTCACGCACATCCCATGGTTTCGGACTGATGATGTAGTGAACATTCTTGACCTCATCGTCGTTCCAAATTGGTGCGTGGAAAGTGCGAAGAGTCTTGAGAGCATTATACTTATATGACAGAGGCACCCAGCGGCCTTCAAAGACGTCTGACAGCAGTGACTGGTCAGCAAAGTCATAGTTGGACGTCAATGACGGGTTCTGCAGAGCATTAACAATCTTCTGATAGCTGTTGTGTGATGGAGCAACAACCTGGAGACCTCCATTGCAGATACCCAGGCCAGTGCTTGTAGCAGGACCCATGACGTGCTGGTGTTGCGGGTCTCGGGCCTCAATGGGCTTGTAGTGCGTGTAAGCACAGTTGTCACTATGCCAGTCTTTGGGATAGTGTGGTTTCTTGTACGGATTACACACACAGGCGTGTGAAGCCGCGAAAACGGCTGTCTCCTCGTCGAGATCTAAGTCCATGAGCTCGTCCATGTTGGCCACGACCACCATATCGGAATCGAGTTGGACAACACGGTCAAATTCAACCAGTGAGAATGGCTGGAGTTTCGACCAGCAGTCGTAGAATCGAGTGTCGTTGGTATAGTCCTTGTGGGCTGCTGGCAACAGGTACTTGATGTGCTTCTTGTATATACCACGAGCATCTAGAGCCTTGTGACCCTCATCTTCAAACGTGTCAGTATACAAGACGACCAAAGGATACGCTGAGCCAGCTTTACGGAGCGAGTACTCGAGTGTCAATAGTCCTGCGAGATATTTCGTGTTGGTGATGAGTGTTGTCCACACCTTTTTGTCGGTTGGCAGGTTGTCGGTATGTTGTTGTGTCATTGTGGTCGTTCAAAAAGACTGGTACAAGTAGATGGTAAGAACAGGAAGTTAAAAAACACACAAACAGACACAAAACACGAGGCAAATTTGGTCGAACAGCAGCTTTTGAAGCCTTTCACTATGGGGTTGGAGTACACTTTAATACGACGTCAGATCACACTTTGTTCAGATCAGAACGGGGCCAGATCAACCAGCAGGTAGACAGAGTGAAGATGACGCTGATACAACTGAGACTGTTGAAATGAAAGTGTGCTTCGAATTCTCAACAAGAGTTCAAGTGTCCAAATCAAACAAACACCCCAATCTTGTACAGAAAACACAAACAGTAATAAGTAGAGATAAAGTGGTGGTCACCTAACATTTATAAGGCAAGATGCACACGCCTACATGCATCATGCCCTAAGATTTGCATTGGCCGAGGTCATGACCATCGTAGACCTCAAGAGAGTAGCAAACGCAATGACTGATGAAGAAGCATTACTTGTCGATTTCTCATATGAGATTAACTGTTTAAGTTGCTAGTTTGTCCTTCCCCCCCTCTTCATTGCTATGGAACTCGGCTTATACCGCAGACCGGCAGTCATGCTAACTCCTAGCCCTGAGACTAACAAGTCTAAGTCCGATGCCTTGTTACGAGGTCCAATTTTCTACTGTGAAAATACCGCTGCTACTCCGTTATAATGTAGAAAACAATCTCTAAACTCGTCTAAGTGGCTGTGTAACTGGACTTATTGTGGCTGTTATAAACTTTGTAAAAACTTCATTTAGACCTCAATGACACCATCGATGCCTGTTTTGTCACGATCGCCAAGTGCACGGCACTAAACCCAGCCTCAAGTATGGAGTACTAAACTGTGGAGTATACTAAAGCCCGACTATTGTGCCGAGTCCGTTACTAAGCTAAATATGTTCTGTTTAGTTACTGGAACTAGTTGTCTGGTTAGTCAAGTTAAGCTACTGACTAGCTGAGTTGTTGAAAAACTAACCGAGCTTGGCTTAGAACGTGCTGTAGATTACCATTGGGATTGGATCAACTACAAACTTGTTGTTTGATAACTTCAAATGCAATACAACGTTCATTACACGTGATAATTATAAATAATCATCGTCGGTATCCATCCCGACGGTCCCGACTGTAAGACTGATTATCCTGGTAGTTGCGGTTTCCCTGGTAGTTTCCTTGATAGGTTCCTTGATAGTTACTTTGGTTTCCTTGGTAGTTTCCCTGGTTTCCTTGGTAGTTTCCTTGGTGGTTTCCCTGGTTTCCCTGGTAGTTTCCCTGGTAGTTTCCCTGGTAGTTTCCCTGATTCCCTTGATAACCTCCCTGACTCCCTTGATAACCTCCCTGGTTCCCCTTATAGTTCCCCTGGTAACCTCTCTGGCCTCCTTGATAGCCCTGGCCTTGGTATCCCTGAGAGTTTCCATAGCTTCCACTCTGATAGCCGCCATGATAATTGCCCTGGTAGCCTTGGTTCCTCTGATATCCATTATCGCGGTAGCCATTGTAGCCACTATCACGGCCCTGAAAACCACCGTCACGGTTGTCACGGTTATCACGATATCCACCGTTGTAACCGCCTTGATCTCGGCTTTGATAACCACCACTGTAGTTGCCATTGCCTCTGTTACGGTCATAGCTACCGCCATTGTAACCTCCATTGTAGTTGGAGTCGCCTGCACCATTGGCCAAAAAGTACTTGTAGCCGCCAGGACGCCTTGGTCCTGTGCTAACAGGCTCAGGGCGCAGGTCGGTGGTCGAGCCACCTCCTCGGTTGTCACGACCACGGCCATATTGCTGTCCACGACGTCCATTACGGATGGTATCCTTATCCTCGTACGTGAGAACAGGATCGGTAAGCTTAACACCACTCAGCAACATACTCTTGTTAGGAGACTTCAGCACTGGCATGTGGTACTCGACAACAACAGACGTGTCGGGGTCAAAATCAGGCATCTTGCCTTCAGCCAGCGGGTACGTCAGTTTCCCGCCCAAGTTGTAATTAGATATAGGGACAAATTGGCCTGCCAATCCGCCACTTGCACACGAGTTGACAAGACGCTCTCCATTCTTGCTCTCAACAATGTCTTCAATAAGTGGGAACAACTTGCTCTTCTGACTGAGAACAACAATATCTTCCTTACGCGAATTGAGGTCCGTCTCCCGTTCCGTCAGCTTAGGATAAAGAGCCTGCACAGCAGTCAGTAGACGCACCTCATCAATAAACGGCAGTAGGGCAATTCCTTGCCAAGCCATCTTCTTTCCATTCATATCAATAGGAAAGTCCTCGGGGTAGAAATCAATGATCTCAGACTGTGGATCACTCATTAGCGGCCGAAACACCTCTGGTAGTGTATGTCCACTAGCAGCAGGAAGAACGCTCATCAACTGCTCAAATGGTCGGAAGGGCTCACCCCTGTCAAACTCAATCTTGATATCGGCCAAGTCCACCAGATCCTGTGCAAATGGCGCGTAATGGTACGGGTAGTACCAGTTCCAAGATGGACATGACTGATAATAATACAGCAACACCCAGCACACTCCCTCAATGTACTTTGTAATAACCTGACGACGGAATTCCTTGTCATCTTTATCAACGTGGAATTTGTTCTCGTAGTAACGGTTGCGGTAGCCTGGTTCCCACAGTCGAATATTATCATCAGGCTCATCGAAATCATTTTCGGCCTTCTGCAGTTGTTCCTCTGCCTTTCTCTTCGTTCCAACAACAACGTCCGTATCTGGTGTACTGACCTCTGTTTCGGTAGGTGTGGGCTCATCGTCAGCTTGTTCCTCAGTACCAAGTTCAGTTACCTCGTCGGAAGAGGGCTCAGCAGGTTTAGCAGCTTCGCCCTTCAGGAGTTGAGCCTTTAGGTCCTGTGCAGCAGTGCGGTTAGCCATGTTAGCCATTGTAATGGCAGTGCGGTTGGCAACTAGTTCAGAGTTCGTCATATGCGTGGTTCCAACACTCTCTCCCGACGTCGTGTACAAGGGCATATCAGCCATAGGAGCAATAGGCGCACGCTCGCCACGGTTCTTGCTAAGAGCAACAGGGGGTCCGCCACTATTGGCGTTTCTGCGCTGCTCGTTCTCCATTCGGCGGCGCTTCTCGTTCTGCATTCTACGGACCTCAGCATCTCGCTTCTTACGGAAGATGAAATCTTCCTGGGCACCAAGGCCACGCATCATGATCTCCACCCGCTCCAAATTAACTGAACCGTCACACGTCATATAGCCCTTCATCGATGGAAGCGAGCGCTTCCAGATGCCGAGAAGCGTGTCAATAGAGTTGTCTCGCACGTCAAGAGAAGGCATATGAGGCAAAAAGTCGTTTCCAACAAAGAAACACATAAATACCCAGTCGTCAATAGCACGCTCGAAATCCGATGGAAATGGTAACCTTGGCACGTCGAGCTCGATTTCAAGGTATTGGCGAAGGATATCGACATGTAGCCAGATGAAAGGCTTTGGTTGGGCCTTCTCTACTGTATCTGCTAGCTCTTCTTGCTGCCGCTCGAGCTCCGTGAGACCGAAACCGGGTTTCTTGCGGCGCTTGTTGTTGTTATCAGCAAACACATCTTCACGGAGAATACGGAAGTGGGGCTCGTGAGTTGCGAGACCTAAGAAAATAAGGTCAGCGTCAAGACCATAGATACAGTGTGAAGTGTTGGGATCATGACTGGGGTCCGACCGTTGACTCCGTATGAAGTTCATGATTTTGTGCTCTCCTTCACCAGGCACCCAAGCATCGGAAATGATAATTTTGAGATCTTTCCAACCCGGATCGCTGTTGAGCTTGTACGCCACCCAGTAGCGGAGTCCAGTAGCAAGCGAATCCATGAATGGGGTACCAGGAGTAATGACGTTTGTATCCCAGGCCTTTTTGCTCTTGATAGCGTCGTCAATCAGTTCACCTCGAGCTTCAGCATCGACAATGGCACGTTCACGTTCTTCAGCAAGAATTTTGGCGTCTTGAGCAGATCGGAAACGACGCGAGCGCTGTTGGTTCATCTTGGCACGGGGCGCCACTCCATCAACAGCCATCATCAGCACTTTGCGAGGACGGGCCATAGAGACAACTCGATCCGTGTATCGGAACACCTCTAGCAGCATCTGGTCTTCTGTTTCGGGAGCAGGACGCCCTTCGGGATGAGTACATGGATGTACAATACCGTTCATGTCGAGGTACAAGTTGTCGAGTTCACCATTTGGATTCGGCCTTGAATAGTCTGCTGGATATTCGACTCCATCGACCTCGACGGGCTGTTCTTCAATGACCTTTGAGATGATTTTCGGGTACCTACTCGATAACCATCGAAATAATGCGGGAACACCCATGGTTTATACTGGAGGTGTTTTCCACGTTGGTTCGTGCCAGTAAACTGAGTGACTGAGCAACGAATGAACAAACGATGAGAAAGTTGGTTTGAAAAAGTGCCCTAATAAAATGTTGCTTAGTCAGGTAGAGAAGGATCATTAGTCATGACATAGAAGGAAACTTAGTCATCAACAACAGAGAGACTTGGTCGTCTATTTTGAACAATGTGTATGTACAACTAGACTATAGCAGGATTATTCTATTAAAATCATTATTGTTGTATTGCCCATAAAATGCAAAGAAACGTGACTGATTGTTCTCCGGTTTATTGCAGCTATACAGTAACGCAGTGTTCGGCTTCTATGCACGGAAAGTGGTACACGAACCAACCGCCTTTATGCACAAGAAAAAACTGGAAACGAAAAAAAAAAATTGATGCCCAGATTGTAATTACGAGAGTTAAGAATGCCGAGATTCCAGCGTAAATAACTATTGAAAAGACCTTCAAGTATAATTGATTTATATAAACGTTTAATTCTTTATTGAGTTGCTATTTTGCTATGTTCGACAAATCCACCGGTCATTGTAGATCTGCAGATGAAAAACTAGGCATATTTGATAATGGAATGAAGACAACTGTGAGACATAAGTAAACCTGCATACAACTAAAAATACACTGGGAAAAAAAAACAACCAGTTTACCATCGTCCACGTCATGCCGGAATAAATGAAAAAAAAATTGTGCACAAATTGTAGGTGTGCTGCCTAGTATGGACCCCTGAGAGCCTTAGTATGTAGGGGGCGTCTGATACCCTGCCCAAACGGTTGAGGTGCAGACCCGTGTCAGCAGTACGAGTGCCGAATTAGGACTTCGCTATCGATTAGTCAAAAAAAAAAAAAAAAAACCATGCCCACCATCACAAGTATATATATAAAAGCCCTCATCCACATCTCCGGATTGTTCATATTCACTTAGCAACTTCATCATGACCTCGTCAGACGTGCCTGTCAACAGGTCCAATCCAGTGGCCGATATTCTCGGAACCATTGGTACCGTGTTGTGGTGTATCCAGCTCGTTCCTCAGATTATCCACAACTATCGCCGAAAGACAACTGAGGGTCTTCCGCAGATAATGCTTTTGCTATGGGCACTTTCCGGTGTACCATTTGCTATTTATTTCATCTCGCAGCGTTCCAACATCCCCGTTCAGGTCCAACCTAATGTATTCATGGCTCTGTCGCTCGTGTGCTGGATCCAGTGCCTGTACTACCCACCAAACAAGTATTCAAAGGGAAAGCTGATCACTTATGTTGGTATTTGTATTGCTTTCAGCGCTGTTGTCGAGGCCGTTTGCATTGTCGAGTTCCGTCGTCTCTATGCAAAAGGTGTCAGTGGCCCCACCACTGCTGCTGGTATTGTTGCTTCGGTAGTGCTGGCTCTTGGCCTGTTCCCTCCTTACTTTGAACTGTGGAAGCGTGGAGGTCAGGTCGTTGGTATCAACTTCATATTCCTAGCCATTGATTCATCGGGAGCCCTACTTTCTACTCTGTCCCTCGTCTTTCAGGAGGGTCCCATTGACATTGTTGGTTGTATTCTTTATGCTATCATCCTTGTGATGGAAGGTGGTATTGCTGCTTCGCACATCATTTGGATGCTACGTACGCGCAAGGCCCGCAAACTCGAAAAACAGAACCCGGCTACTGGTGAAGCTTCTGAGGAAGTCGTTGATTCTGGCACTGGATCAGGTGCTGACTCGGTTGCTAACATGGAGGTGGTCCAAGAACGTGCTGGAGACATTGAAGCTGGCGCCGATGAGAAGGCACTGACTCATTCCCTCACCAATCCAACCCCCGAAACTCTCGAGGTTTAAAAAAAATGGCACTATTCTGTGTCTTACCAACCAGTTCGTCCCATAGATACTTCCGCATGACGATATGATTGGGTTCATGACCTTATGATACAAGAATCCGACGATACTACAATCTGACGAACCGAAAAGCCCACTTCACACTCTATTTATTCATCATCTCTGTGCTCTGCACTACTAATAAATATATAAGTTATTCTTGTCATTTCATAGACATTCTTGTCATATCAGAGACCGCGTCTTTCATGGTGTTGTCGCATCAAGATGGTTGTACTTGAACGAGCTCATCAACAAGTTGATACCGGTCTGACTATATTCCATCAGCGACAGAAACCACTTCAGGTTGAGCAGTCAATGAGTTCGACAAGGCATCAGCATCCCAGAATCGGTTCCCGCGCGGATCGGCCTCCATACTTTCCATCTCATCAGCTATCCACTTCTCCATACGGTTGCTTTGTTAGTTGTGTTGCACCTCCATTTGTATCACATTGGCTTACTTGACAAAGTCTTCAAAGTCCCAGTCTTCATCAATTAGTCGACTTTCACCATCAATCCAAATGTATAAGTTGGCCTTGACGGTCTTTCTTGTCTCCATGTCGTACACATCGACAGTATCTCGCCGATACTCGTCTCCCTCAAATACGTCGAGCCGCTTTACATCTGCTTCCGTGAGTCCGAACGCGACTCTACCAACAACATGGCCAGATGGATCCGGAATCACTGCTGGATAGTCAACTCCACGCACACAGTGTCTTTTGTGGCCCTCGAGACGAGCATCATGAATTGTGATACACAACGCGGGATCTAGTTTCAGCTGGCCTGAGATAACCCGCGCCAGAACTGGCTCCGCCATAAGCGTTCCATAGCTATGTCAGATAATACTCTCACCATCGCGCAGCAAATACATACAAGAAAGCCACACTCCCATCAGACTGTGTCATGTTGATTTAATGTCAAGCTTGAGCGAGGCCGATACGATGAAGTCGACCTGATAAAATAGCCGGGTAAACTCAGGGGTAACGGATACGGAGGTCTACACCAGTTCAAGTATGCAGCACGATTGAGCCAGTCGCGTGTGAACGGTAACATACTCTCTCGAACCTGGCTGTAATAGCCTACAAAGCAGTTCCCCGCTCGAATGAGTCGCGAATCTCCTTGGTATACTTGTCGTAGTGTCGCTCCAGCTTCTGGTTGAAATGTTTGTTCTTCTCGTTGACTGGGTTAGACAGACCCACATAGTAACACCATGTAAAGACATGCAAAAGATACTTACTGTATGTGACTTGACCATCCTCGTTCTTCTTGCGTCGCTTCAAGCGCTGCTCGTCACTGGGTTAGTAAGAGACACTTGAAACTCATATAAAGTACCTACCCCTTCTTAAGTGAATCAAGCAACTTGTCTACCGACTGAGATGACGGCTTGTCAGTAGCAAAGTCACCAGCTCCAGTAAGTGCAGCCTGGCCTTCATCGTAGGCAATAAACGATCCATCTTCGAGTTCAAGAAGGCGCGCCTTGGATCCGAGCTTTTCAAACTTGTCCTTAGCATATGCTTCCAGATCCGGCTTGAGACCTCTGAGATCCTTCAAATATGCCCGTTCAGCAGCATTTGAGTAATCTGAGTTAGACAAACTATCCAAAAGTCTTCTTACGCTCTGATCTTCCTCTACTCACCTGAAAAGGTTGCGCTATCCTTTGACTCGTTCTTCTGCTTCATCTTCTCGTCCCACTTCTCCGACTCCTCAACGGTCCAGTCCCAGGCTCGTCGTCGCTCAAAGTCCTCTCCCTTCTCTGCTGCTTCTAGCTTGTCAAGTTCGTATTCAGCTCGCTCCTTCTGACGTTGTAGCTTTGCCTCGTTTTTGCGGTTGCCAGTGCTTCGCTTGAACTCATTAAATACCTCCTTCCGATTGGCCTTTGCTGAATCATTGGCTCTCTTCCGTAGTGCCTTAAACCGCTCGGCTCGAGAAAGTGACGGATCGTTCACTGCGTCAGTAGAGTCGCTTGCTTCGTCCGATTCTTCTCGTGGTGATGACTTTGGGTCTTTTGACTTCGGGTCTTCTGACTTGCGCTCTTTGAATGTGCTGCTTTGTGATGTGCTGCTTCGTGATGACTCTCCATAATCCTGGAGACTAGCCAAATGGCCGTCCTCTGACTCGCTGCCATGCTCCGCCATTGTTGGAGCCATGGTTGTTCAGTTATAAGTTATAAATATCAAATATTTAAGTCAGTTGCATATGAAGAATATTCGCTTTTGATCCTCCACTTCACGGTCAAACCGCGATATGTCAGCCACAGATGACCTTTTCAAGGCAAGTAAACAGCCATTGACAAGCTCTAGGAACGGTACTAACTCAGGATCGAAAACGTCGACCAAGCAACGAACTTGAACCGGCTTCAAAAGTCGCCAAACACGGTTCCACTTCACCCGTAGATGAGGACGACGAAGACAGCAGGTTTTATGGTGATGAGGTCGTGGACCCTCGCGACAAGGCCATTCTCGAGTACATCGAGTCAAAGGAGGACGACAAAGATGATATAAACAGCGATGAGGTATACAATGAGGCATTTGTTAGAAAGCTTGTACTGAGACTCGAGCAAGCCATCACAACCAACGCTGAGTCGAGAGACAGGTACGCAGATGAGCCCATCAAGTTCTTACCATCAGAAGAGGAACTTGACTCTGCTATCAAAGCTCTATCTGTGTTGAGTGAAGTTGATCAGTACGCAGAGCTTGTAGAGTCTGGCGTTGTGTCATCACTTGTCGAGCTGTTTGAGCACGAAAACACCGACATCATCCACAGCGTTGTTAAAATCCTCTCGGAGCTGCTTGATCCTGGCGAGTCAGTCGATGCAGCATCTGTGGAAGCGTTTGTTGCTGCTCTTGTTGACCAGAAACTGTTGCCATCACTGAGCCATTTTAGGAATCGACTTTTGCGATTGAATCTTGCAGAGACAGACGAGATGCTGGATTCTCTTGGTCTGCTCGAAGCGCTGGCGTCTCATCCGGGACTCCCCAAAAAGATATTGGGCTACAAAGACTTGGCAAAGTGGTTGGTGGAGAGCTTATTGTATGAAGATAGTTCACGCGCCAGACCATATTGCGCCGACATCCTCTTTCAACTTTTGCTGGCTGATCCGTCCTGTGCCACTACTCTCGCCAAATACGCCAACAATTTTCTTGTCATTGCAGCGAAATACAGGTACCAGGGACCATCTAAGAATGATGAAGAGGAAGAGGAATTTGCAGAGAACATTTTCAACTGTCTATGCGTTCTTGTTGCAGACGAAGAGTCCA
This sequence comes from Sugiyamaella floridensis, assembly GCA_030556845.1. Taxonomy (NCBI): domain Eukaryota; kingdom Fungi; phylum Ascomycota; class Dipodascomycetes; order Dipodascales; family Trichomonascaceae; genus Sugiyamaella; species Sugiyamaella floridensis. The sequence goes on along the minus strand of JAKTUT010000039.1, from coordinate 111,209 downwards.
AGGAAACATTTCTAGACCTCGAGGCTGTTGAACTTTTTGTTTTCATTCTAAGAGATTCATCCTGGGGCAAGTTGAGAGTTTTAAAGGTCATCAACGAGCTACTCAAGGGGTATACGGCGGGGCCCAGTGCAGTGCGATTCGTGCAAGCTGGAGGACTCAAGCCGCTATTTAGCTGTTTGAAAAAGCCCGACTCACCGCTCGTTCCGAAAACTGTGTCTATTATTGCATCACTTCTTCGATGGCTCGACATTGAGTCACCAGAGCGTATTCGTACAGTCGGTCGTCTTGTCGACAAGAATTATACTGGAGTCAAGCGGATTGTCGACGTCCGCAGTCGAGTGGTTGAACGGGTTGCTGCAGTGAAAGATGAGCATAACAGGCAAAGAGAGACGCTTAGAGAGGCATCGTCGGACGAACTGCTTGAGTATGAGACTCAGTGGGAATCGGATCTCATCGATGCTGGTCTCGAACTTCTGCGGGACATCGATACTATATTGGCTTGGACAATTGTTGATTCACCACAATGCAAAAATGCAGTCGAGTCAACATTAGTGGAATCAAAACAAAGTGTATCAAGTGTGTGGACGACATTATCAGAATATAAGACAGAGCTCGAAGAAGTGCTATCACAAGAATCGACGGCTGACGCTGCTACTATTCAGGAAGCACGCGACTCCATTGACATGTTCCAAGCACTTCTTGAGTTTCAGTGATGTCAGTTGCAAGTCAACAAAAGTTGACCATTTATTTTTGTATTTATACTGTATAATAGGCCTTGAAGCTCAGCTTTGATCTTCGCTGCCGTTGATCTCAGATCCAAAACGGTTTTTTAAGGCATATTGAAGGTAAGAGGATTATCACCTAACCCTGATATATGAAGTTAGCTGGCTAGTCTTAATATCAATGTCTGATGTACCCGAACCCTACACATCTCAACAAGGCAGATTAGAGGGCTAGGGTCATGCATCGTATCTGCAAGGGGTGAAGCCGAGGGAAAGTTTCGCCTCTTTCTTTGAGCGAACTTACAGACAATTGCCAGCTTATCGATCTTCTAAAGTGTACAGCAGATAGAGATGGTGGCAGAGATGAAGGATACGTACGTATCTACACACAGTTACAGGTACACCGAGGATTCTATAGGACCGACGGTGTTCTCGACGGTTTCGAATCAACAGCGCAAGAATAAGAGAGGTCCTCTTATATTCCTCATTCCTGGGAACCCCGGTCTTGTCGAGTTCTATGATACATACCTTCAAGAGCTACACAAGCGGATCCCGCAGTCGGAAATTGTGTGTGCATCGCACCTTGGCTGTTCGACGTTGGAGCCAGCTGGAGCGTTCGTCGACAAGGTGTACAGTCTTGATGAGCAAGTCGATCATAAAGTGCAAATCTTAAAGGACCTGACAGCCAACAGCAATGTTGACCGTCCTATCATTATTTTGGGTCACTCGATGGGTGCGTGGATTGTTCAGCGTACTGTTCTACGGCTCCTCAAAGACGACGACTTCCGAGGCAATATCAGATTCGTGGGACTACTGACTCCGACAATCTATGATATTGCCGAGAGTCGCAAGGGCAAGCTCATGACATGGATTGTCAAACATGTGACAAAACGTCCTGGTTACATTTTGGCCCGGTTCTGTCAGGCGCTGTATTGGACGCTTCCGTCGGCGGTGTTCGAAAAGTCAGTTGAGCTTGGTATAGGAGGTGATGCACCTCGGCACGCTCTCATTGCTGCTCTTTCTCTTGTGAAGCGGCCATCAATAATCGTCCAATGTGGAGACATGGGTGCCGAGGAGATGACTCGTATTGGCGATCCCAAGGATGCTGCGGATGCTGTTGGATTCTGGGACGATCATGGATACAAGATCTGGGGTTATTTCGCAGCAGGAGACCCTTGGATAAGTCTTGCTACACGGCGCCAGCTCATTGTACAGTATGGGTCGCTACCACACGTCAATTTCGAGATAGTCTTTGATGGCATTGAGAACGATCCCATCCAACACTCGTTTTGTGTACGACATTCGGCGCGGTTTGCTGAGATCACGTCCGAGGCAATTTACGCCAGTATCCCCGATTTGGAGGGATAAGGTAGGTGGGAATACGATTGTGATGCTGTTCCTCATTTGTTCATTTACCATGGATGACGAAGACAGTAGGAACTTTATATTGCTGTTCCGTCTTTTGAGCCAAGTTTGTCGAGATTGAAACAGATATGCGATAACATGGGTTCTACTATATCCCTGTTCTCGATATGCGTTAACTCTATAAACAGAAAGTGTGCTACTTTGTCAGCATGGGTTCTACCTGTATATCTCTGTTATCACTATCGTTACTATGAGATGCGATGACGGTGTCAACAAAAAGCAGGCTGTCTCATCACCACCACGTGAATAGTCCCTACGCAATCCCAGGCTATCCCAGGCTACGTCGTATTACAACCACGCACGCTACCAGCTACACATTCGTGGCCAGTCAGACAACTGAATCAGTTATGAGCCGCCTCGTTGTATGCCACATTTGGATACAGTTCCGACGCACAGCTGGTGAAGGCGACGAAGATCCTATGAATGCTCATACTGTGGAGTCGACCTGTGACCTTATTTCTGGGGAGAAATGAGATCTAACAATGCCATCTATCGTATTAAGAGTGCCGTGGTATTGTATCTCTGTTGGGTATATGTGTTTTTTTGTTTGGTGCACTAGGTACTCCTTGGAAGCTTGCTCCCCTGGTAATATCTGCTGACACACCGGCTAAAAGATATCCCAGTCCCAAGTCACGAAGCAAACTCTATACGGAGCATAGAGTTGGGCGGCGCAGACAACCAGTAAGTGGTTGGGCATACTTGATATACTACTACAGCTTGTCAGTGCAAGCTTCACTAGTCAGGGACATTTATCCGTTCTTGCTCAAGTCAACGCGTCTAAAAATTTATCCGATGAGCCCCTCTCGGGCCCCTGCGTGTCTCCACAGTGACCCCCACGAAGACTCATCTGGCCAATGTGCCGCAGCAATCCGTGCCCTGGCCTGTTGCGGGATGCGGGCCGACAGCAGGCCTTATTTCCCGATTAGGAACTCGAACCGACAATTCCCCACACTGTTGCTTTTGTTGGCTGCAGTAATTTTCTTATAACCGGTAAATCAGTGCATATAATGCCCTGTCTATATTACTATATCGGAGTAGTTAGGACGGGGAATTTTCGTGTGACCGCAAAGCCCCCTGCTGCCCCCGCTCACCCCCCCCCCCCACCTCCCCTCTAAAGATGGGGTTCGTGCCGCCATTCCGGGCGCGGTATAAAATGGGCGGTCCGCCCTTTCTTTGATAGTTTATTATATTTGTGTTGTATTTAATCTTGCCAAAGGCCCTGCCATCTCCTTGTACCCACCACCCACCACATAGACAGATAACGCCACAAAATGGTTGAGAGTACCCTCATCTACGAGATTCGCGACTTGTATCGCGCCGAAATCGAAAACAGATGCCGGATCTCAATGCTGTACTCTCAGCTATTGTTGTCGCAACAAACCCCCAATGTCAAAATCTCTTGTGCTGCTCATGACTGGACACTTCCCAGTATCGAGCGGGTCGTTGATGACTTGTGCTTTCGCATTCCTGTTGGTGCTAAGCCTGTGAGCCCTTATTCGGAGCACTTTGCTATTGACAACAAGGAGACAACAGCAGCTCTTCTTGAACTTCGAGGCCAGCTTGAACAGCACAAGTACCTGACTATGCGCATTGAGCAACACGGCAAGGGTCTCCTTGGTTAATGGTGGTATCTACACCTATATGTGACCAGTTGCTCTTGAGATACACCCACCAATATGTGATTAATGTCACCAGTGGCTCCTCATTTTGATGTGAAGTGCCAGTCGCCACTTCTACCAGGTTTTAAAGGCCACTCCCTTCTACCTCGTCTCTAATGGCTCCCTTCTACCTGGTCTTTAACGGCCACTCCCACCCCTTTCTGGTCTTCATGGCCATTTTTTTGAAGGCCCTTCAAACGGCCGAACTCGAACTCTACGCCTCTATGGCAACGCCTCTATGGCACGATTGATGAATGACGATAAATGCATTGTGTAATTTAATGATAATAATGGATATACTCTATACAAAGTATCCGTGTTTAATAACTGTATTGATACAGTTTTCAGTGTGCAAAGTAGCAGTAGTTGTTGGCGAGGACTTCCAAGCCTTCAATAATACGATTGCTGAATGCTCAAAGCTTACAAGGCGTTTGGTCGATTGGTGAAAGACGTAGAAAGGCCCTCGTGGTGGATTCCTGAAGACTTAAAAAGCCCTCCTGACTCTAGTCGTGGTATTACAATCACCATTTCAAAACAAACCAGAATGGTGGCGTGGTAACGTCGTAGCTTACAACTCAAACATACCAGCGTGGTAGCGGTCTGCTTCCTCCTCCTCGTCTTCAAGATCCTCAGCGTTGAGATTGCGTTGCAGGAACTTGGTCACCGATGGAAGGTCCACGTCGAGATAGTGAGCCATAAAGTTTCCGAGATCCGTGTTCTCATTACTACCACCAAGTGACTTGAGCAGTCGACGGTGAGCACGCTTATGGCCCGAATAAGCATACACGTTGACATCTACGGCCGAGTGGCCATGTGTCGACCATCCTGTCTGTGACCGCAGAGAGATCATCTTGGCAATGACGTCTTCAGACCTAGCCTTTTGGTTGACCAGCAAATCAATGTCTTCAGTCGTCGGCTCAGGAATACCCAGCCCCTCGCGAAGAACCTTGTTCTCAACAAACTCGCGGACATCATTTCCCTCGTAGTGACGCAGAATGTGTCCAAGATACTCGGCCGACGACGTAGTGTTGAGAAGAGCCTCTGGATACCACAAGTAATCCGGATACGCAGGGGTTAGCTGACGAGCAGTGGCAAGACCACCCGTCTCATGATCCGACGTTGACAAAATGATCGTCTCAATGTTCGACTTCTTGGAGAACTCGACGGCCGCGGCAAACGCAGCATCAAATGCCAGCACCTCGCGAACCTGGGCCGCAGGGTCGTTCTGGTGGCCAGCATGATCAATGCGTGAGCCTTCGACAAGCAGAAAGAAGCCCTTGTCTGAATCCTTGGTCGCCTTCTCCAGCGCCTTGATAGCTGTTCGTGTCGACTCCTCGAGCGACGGGTACACAGCAGGATCGCGGTCAATGTCATAGGGAATGTCAAGCGGCGCAAGCAGTGCCAAGAGGGGCAGACTCACATTGTGTCCACCGTCTAGAGCATCGAAACCAGCCCGACCGTCGACGTACGACCATCCGTCACTGATAGCATCAGAAATGAGGTCCCGAGAGTCGTGACGGCACCCGCCATTTCTAGTCTTTGGCAAAAAATGGCAACGGCCACCTCCAATCATGAGGTCAACCACTCGGCCCAGAGGGTAGTAGCCAAGCTCGTGCTCTGCAATGAGATCTTCTTCGCCGCGATTCAGCGCATGAGCAGCAAACGATGCTGGCGTAGCGTCGGTGATACGAGTTGTGACAACCATTCCAGTGTGGTATCCCTGCAACTTGGCGGCCTCGAGAACCGTTCCACAGGGATCCGTGTTTGGGAATACACCAATAGCACCGTTGTACGTCTTGTGTCCGCACGAGAACGCCGTCGCACCAGCAGCACTATCAGTAATAAGTGAGTCGCTGGATCGAGTGCGCGAGTGGCCGATAAAATGCTTGTCAAGCTCTAGAATATCATCAATAGGCAGGTTGTCACGGTACTGGCGAAATGAGCGAGTCAGTGATAGCGATGCAGGACCCATGCCATCGGAAACGAAGAAGATGAGGTTGCGCTTTTGGGTCGTGTTATGATCAAAGGGCTTCTTGGCCCATTCCGATAACGGGCTGAAATAGAGAGCGACTTAGTTAGTGGGTTGGACGCTAGATAAAGTGCAGTATGACAGAGACAATCAACCTGGGTCTGTGTCGAGTCGTTCAAGGACCTCACAAGACTCTTTACCGGCGTAGCCAGTCCATAAGTCCAGCGAAAACGAAAACGAGGCAGTCCCCCAAGCCACTAATGGCAACCAGCGGCAGTATCAGTACCATAACACTGCAGTACAGCACTACGACTGCTGACGATAGGTTGACGGTCCCTTCTTTCTACTTCATGATCTTCCCGGATCAATACCTCCGTTTTTAAACTTACAGATAGTGGCAATAGTCGCCCAGATCCCCAGAAATACCGGCAGACGAGAGCGTTCCGGTCGGCCGTTGTTATCCCACGCTGGGTGTAACCGAGGCAATAACGGTGTTTCCATAGTGAAAGTAGCAATATGTAGAAAGAAGAAGCAATCGATGACTCGAAGGTTCTTGTAGATCAACAATTGGTCATTGGGTCACGTGATGGCCTGTTTTGCAGGCGATGTGCCGCGCGCACATGTCTATATAAATGGATAGTAACTACTCACCTCGTCGGGCAAGGCGCGCGTCTGTTGTACTGGAGCATAATCAAAACATGCTAATTACATTACATTCATGTGGTTCTGCCAGATTTGTCTGTGGATCTGCAGAGGTCCTTATATGGCATGCCACAGATGTGCATGTGACGAGTAATTGTTTCATCAGATGAGAAAACGATTAGAGTTAACTGTTTCCGTAGTCGAAGGTAGAAGTGATCTATAGTCGAGTCAAGCTTAATTGTTTAGCGAGGTCCAAAGAAGATGCTTAAAAAGGTGATATATTTTGGGATCCACTTGATCATGTAAACAATACAAATGTTTAGGACTACTATTCAAACTAACAATGCAGATCTTTCAATAGAGACCATTGAACAATAGAGACTATTTAACAGTAGAAAGTATTTAATAAATGAAGACTATTTAACCAATAAAATCCATTTAAACAGTAAAGACCATTTAAACAATAAGACTATTCAAACAATAATGACTACTATTCCAATTGACTACCATTCCAATAGACTACTATTCCAATAGACTACCATTCCAATAGACTACCATTCCAATAGACTACTATTCAAAGAAAAGGCTACTCTTTTACGCTGCTATTTCGGCTGCTCTTTAAAACTACTATTAAAACCAATTTAATATCATTCAACTATATAAACATGCTGTTTGTTCTACCTTCTATGATCTTGTCTCGATCAAGGACCTGCAATGACCTTAATGACCTCAACATCCGTAAATGTTGAAAGGAATCTCGGTGACTCCACTGGCGCTAACTTGACCTCCAGTTGGCGACTTGTTAAGAAGACGCTCAATCTCTTCCTTGTCTTTAATCTGCCAAAATGCCGCAACTCCACGCACAAACCCATGACTGGCACGTACAAGCTGCTCTTGAGGCACAGCTGCAAAACATAGCCGGTAGTAGTTCATGCACTGAGCAAGGCTCTCCACGTCGGGTCCAAAGATGCTTCCTGGAGCCGCTAGTACAAGAAACGGCTCCTCGGTGAGCATGACCCACAGAGCTGTAGCCAGCTCATCGGTCCAGAAGATGTCGGCAAGTTGGTGCTCGCTAAAGTTGACCTTTATCCACACAAACATGCCTCCAGTCGGCCAGTGGAACTCAAATGCTGGTACGGCCTTGCGACTCACAACACTCCACTCGAACATGTCATCGAGTCCATCACTTGCTACAACAGCCGACTCATCCATGCCACGCTGCAGAATCGAGCACATTGTCATACGACGGTCCTCATACGCATCCCGTAGACCTGCCAGCCAATTGACCCAGCCATCTACAGACCATGCTGACTTGGCCATGTCGGCACCAAGCAACTTTGCAATCATCGACTGCACAAATCCCGATGGCTGCTGTGTGCTTCCTTCAGTAATACGCAAAATGCGCTCAACAACAGCCGGCTGGGCGGTGATCCAGCCGAGACGACAGCCCGGAGCAACGCACTTTGAAAAAGTGTCGAGACGGACAACACGGCCCTCGGAGTCAATTGTCAAGTAACTGGGCTCCAGTGAGTCCAGAAAGTCGAATCCCGTCGACTTCTCCGGTTTCTCGGGCTGTGGACTGTACTGTAGGAACCAATAAGGCTCGTCCTCAATGATGATTATGTCGTATTCACAACACAGCTCATAGATCTCACGGCGTCGCTGCAGGGTCAGGGTTCCTCCGGTGGGGTTTTGACCCACGGTGACTGTGTACATGAGGTGTGGTCGCTTGCTGATGCTCGTGTCCCAGTTGCTCAGCACATCACGAAGACCTCCAGGACCCTCGGCAACCATTCCAATTGTATCGACTTCAACCGTAGCAATATGAAGACCCCGAGACCGAGCAGTGGTGATGGCTGACATGTACGTGAACTTCTCTACCACAATAGCCTCGCGCTCCTCAATGGGGTTCTTGAGCTCGCTCCACTCATTGCTCAGAGCTTGCACCGACTTGTTGAAGCCGTCAGTGTTTCCACACGTCATTATCACACCGGGACCTCCCTCGTACGGAATATTGGGGTGCATGTGGTTTGTGACGAAGTTTCGCACCCATTCAAGTAGCACCGGATATCCCTGAGCATCACCGTATTGCAGTGCCGTGGCAATGTCCAGTGGAGTCACCGAAGGAGTCCCCAACTTGGGCACAGTGATGCGCGAGCTGTGTGACGATTTGTCGTTTTCCGCATGCTTGAAACGGTCCGACGTCGCCACTGATGCTTCCAGAGTGTCATAGGGAAAGTACGAGTGATGAGGAAGTCCTTACAGTTAGACAGTCGTTCTATACCAGGGCAAAATACGACATGACGATGACCTACCTCCAGCGAGATTACCAATACCAGGAATAGTAAAGTATTTGTAGAACTGCTTAATTTGGCTGGGTTTATGATTCTTGGCCGTCTCAGAGAAATGGTGCGATAGGTCGAGCGGCGGGTTCTTTTGCTCCTCCATCTTTAATTGTCACTGATAGGAAGTTAAACGGCATCAATCCATCGGATCCCGGTCGTAATCTCTCCAACCCTCGCCCGATGCGAGATAAGCGTGAAGCCGTTCTCCGTGATTATGTAATCAATAGGAGATTGTCACTGTATGTTGACGGCGGTTACAGTCAACTTGGTTAACTATTATTACAGTGGAGAGACAACAAAAGAAAAATATACCTAATATATACACGGAATGAAATAGAGTGAATCGAGTATCTGTATGTGTATCCATAGATTAGTTTAAGGTCGCACGCGACGAGGATCACGAGGGAATAATGAGGCCCGTCGAATGTTCTTGAGGTCGAGGAAGAACATGACAACACGCTCCAATCCAATACCACCACCAGCATGAGGAGGAGCACCGTATGCAAAAGCATCAACATAGTCCTTGAGACCGTCACTGGTGGGGTCGACTTCATGAGCAGCCATACGCTGCTTAAGGAACGAAGAGTCGTGAATACGCTGGGCTCCGGATAGAATCTCCTCACCACGCATGAAGAAATCGTATGAGTTGGAGTAGTTGCTGTCAAGGGGGTCAGGCATCGTGTAAAAGGGACGCACAGCCAGCGGGAACTTGTCGAGAATGTAAAAGTCCGTGTCGTACTTCTCTCGCACAAGCTTACCCAGAAGCTTCTCGTGCTCAGTGCTGAGGTCCTCGAGGTCAGGAACATCAACACCACCATCCTCACGCAGCATCTTGATACCGTCCTTGAATGCAAGGCGCACCATCTTGCCGTCCTTAGGCAACTTGAACTCCTCAACGGGGTACTGACGACGCACAACCTCAATTTCCTTCGAGTAACGTTTCTTGAGCTCGGTGAAGATGAACATGAACATTTCCACCAGAACATCAATAACCTCGTCATAGTGCTCCTCAAAGGCCATCTCCAGATCGAGTCCAGTGAACTCGGTCATGTGACGGTGGGTGTTTGAGTTCTCGGCACGGAAAACAGGCGCAATCTCAAACACACGCTCAAAGTCGGCAGCAATCAGCATCTGCTTGTACAGCTGAGGAGACTGAGCAAGGTAGGCTTTGCCCTTGAAGTATTGGACTTCAAACACATTGGCTCCACCCTCGGAAGGAGCAGCAATGATCTTGGGAGTGTGGATCTCGGTGAAGCCCTTGGAGATCAAAAACTCGCGGAACAGCTCGCACACACCTGACGAAATCTTGAAAATAGCCTGGTTGGTGGTGGTACGCAGGTCAATGACACGCGAGTCAAGACGGGTGTCGAGGTTGACAACAGGAAGGCCAGCAGCCTCGGCCTCAGCCTCTGATCGGCTGGCATCCTCAATAAGAATGGGCATCTGAGAAGGAGTTTCGGCAATCGTGTACAGTTTGGTGATCTTGATCTCGGCGTCCTTGACAGTGGCCGAGTTGATGGGTTCAGGCGAAGCCTCGACAGTTCCATACACAAGAACAATGGATTCGAGGTTGATGGATCCAGCCCACTTGACGAATTGCTTCGACACCGACTCCTCGTTGACAACAGCCAAAGCCTGAATGATGCTATCCTGTTGACGCAGCGACAAGAAACACATCTTGCTACCCTGGAGTCGCGAGTTATGGACACGAGCACGGAAGATGACTTGCTTACCGGCCCAAGACTTGTCAATAGACGCAATCTTGATGCGGGTCTCGCCACTCTTCTCAGCCGACTGGATCAGCGGCTTCCTACCGTAGAACTCCTTGGCGAAATCAACATCAGCTGCCTCACGAGCGGCCTTCTCGGCCTCGAGACGAGCAGCAATCTGACGCTTCTTCTCTTCTTTCTGGCGTTCCTTTTCAAGTTTCTTAAGAGCGCTCTTGGACAGAGGCTTTCCATCCTCGCCAAGAATAGGCGCCGGTTCTTCACCAGCCTTGTTCTCTAGATTGAGTTCCTGAGTCTTCTGAGTCACTTCGTCGGACATTTTGGTGTGTTGCAAACTTGACAAGAGTCGAAGCATCACGAAAATTATATTTCAGTCATCCCTAGCCGCGCCGGGGGGGGGGGGGGGGGGGGGGGGGGGGGGGG
>JAKTUT010000039.1:0-100288 GCA_030556845.1 Sugiyamaella floridensis | reverse complement strand
CCCCCCCCCCCCCCCCCCCCCCTGACTGTCGAGTCCGTGTTACTAAGACTGTATTTAATATAAATGTATTTAATATAAATTAACGGTGACGACTTTTAGCCAGAATAAATAATACACTTCCATGTCATCAAGTTCAGATCAACTGACAAGAAGTTTTGGATCAATTGTCATGAGATCAACTGACATGAAGTTTAGTAGATCAAACTGATGGATGGTTCATCATCCCCTTTCAGTCTCTGTTTTTCAGCTCGCTTCTCTGCCTGAATCCTTAATCCTTCTTCTCGTTTTCGCCGCTGTCGTTGTTCAGCAGTCTCCTTTACTGGTGCTTCAACATTCAGCTCTTTAACGGCTTGATACAGCTTATTAATTTTGGCCGAGTTCTTCTCAAACAGATCCTCAGCCATGATGTTGAGATGTCCAATATACTCGTCGGGAACAAGAGGAACAATGTGACCTGCTTCAAGATATGCAATTGGGACGTCGAGACCCATAGAAGTGCGAATACCCACTAGATCATTGGATCCAATGCCAGATTCGCGGAATCCACAGCCCATAGCTGCATTATAGAGACGAGAAGACATGGTTGAATTGCGGCATTTGACATGAAGGATCTAGTTAGAACACAAGAGTCACAAAAGATATCCGTAGAATAACTTACGACTGGTTCAAATTTGAACAAAACATATCTTCGAGTACTGATACTGGCGCTCGAGTCTGGCGTATCGCTAACTGCCTCGACATGTGACTTCACCGTTGTCCACCAATTCTCACGAATCAGTTGTTCGGGATCATGAGTAATAATCAGCCATTTACCACCTTGTCCTTTACCTCCAGCCTTTGCCATACCACCCTTGGTCTTTGTTCCTTCAAGAAACACACTTACACGACCAGAACATGATGAAGTAGTCACCATATCACTATAAGCATTGATGAGCTCGATAAGCGGTAACACTTGCACATCTATAGTTCCCTTTGGCGAGGTGTCCGGATTCTCTTCACTTGTCCCTGCTATCTGTCTCAGGATATCCTGTTTTTTCTGATCAAAAGCCGAAGCCATGTTCTAGAATTAGACGAGACGATAGTTCCAGTTGAAAAGACACCGTTTTTCTCCCCACCTCACAATGGGCTACCCGTCAGCCGCACAGGCCTCTCGAATCAGCCATGAGGTTTCCATTTGGCTTTCCCATTCCAACTTACTCCGTTTGTTACTCTCGATAAGCCCTTGGCGTGCCGAGCAATGGATGTCCCGGAGCTCGAGACGGCGCTTGTCGCCACAGCCATCGATCTGCCGACCATTCTGTTGATGGGACTGCGAAGGTAAGTAGACAGCTTAGCAGAAGTGCTCAAGTACTGGTACTAACTGACTAGAGGAGGCAAGAGCTCTATTTGTAAGGTTGTTTTCCACAACATGCAACCTCTTGAAACATTATACATAGAAAGCACACCGAAACCAACATATGAAAGATTCAACTCACTCATTGAATTTGCAGTTCAGGAGCTTCCGGGACAACTCGACATGTTTGAACCTACTTATGATTCTGCCAAGATCTTCTCGTCAGTGGGATCATTAATCTATGTTATCGACAGCCAAGATGAGTATCTGTATGCTCTTCAGAATCTTCATCAAATTATTGAGTATGCTTTAAAAATCAATCCCAAAATCAACTTTGAGGTGCTCATTCACAAAGTCGACGGTCTAAGTGATGATTTCCGCCTCGACACTCAACGAGACATCATGCAACGAGTCATGGACGAGTTACAAGATGCGGATCTTGAAGGCGTCAATGTTTCGTTCCATTTGACAAGCATCTTTGACCATTCGATCTACGAAGCTTTCTCGCGAATCATCCAGAAACTCGTGCTCGAACTACCTGTTCTCGAAAACCTACTTGACATTCTGTGCCAGCATTCAGGAATCGAAAAGGCGTTTCTATTTGATGTCAACTCCAAAATCTATCTAGCGACAGACTCTTCACCTGTCGATGTCGAAACTTATCAGGTTTGCTCCGACTTCATCGATGTTGCCATTGATCTCGACGTGCTTTACAAACCATCCAGTCAGCAACCTAGTCCTGAGGCCGTTCCTCTCAGCTCGACTAATTCGCCTTCACCATCACTCAAATGTACTTCGAAACTTCACAATGGAATGGTGCTGTACCTCGCCCAAATGATCAAGGGTCTTGCTTTGGTCGGTATGATTCGATCTGAAGGTGTCCAGAAGATGACACTAGTTGATTATAACGTCGAGATCTTCCGCCAAGGTCTTGAGCGTGTCTATTCCGACGACCCACTACACCCCAATGGCACTGCCGGATCCTCTTCATGAAGCAAAGAATCCGAACATTAGGTGAAGAGTCTCATTCTTGTACCATCCTGTTAATGTCTGCTTGTATTTAGTGCTATATGTTTCTGTAATTTTAATGCTCCTTCAAACCAACAGCGTCGTACGACATCAACTTGCAAACTACTGTTACCAAGTTCACCGGCAAGAGTATTAATCTATGTAATTATCTAACCGCTACCTGCACGGTTGTGGTGTGTATAACAGCTTATTTGGCAGAAGCCTTGGAAACACCCTTGGCGTCGACCTCGACACGCTTCGAAGAAGAGGTAACAGCCTCCTGGCCAACAAGGTAGGTGATATCATCCCAGGGGTGACGGTACAGACCAGTCTTGAGACGCTTCTGGTCAAGGTGGTGAGCAATGAGACCAATGGATCGTCCAAGTACAAACAGACCGTTGAGAACACCGTTCTTGAGGTAATCTTCAACCTCCTCTGAAGTGAAAGCACCGCACGAGCGCATCAAATCAATAAAAGATACAGCAATGGCACCATCGACGTTCAGAATCAGGTTGTCCTTCTTCGACGTGGTGACCTCCTCAACGGCAAGAGCATAGTCGAGCAGCGTCGTTGACGGGAAGTTCTTCTTGACGAAATCCTTGACAAGCTCAACACGGAAATCGGGGTTGTTACGCGACTTGACCTTGTGACCAATACCAGGGATAAGCTTGTTCTGCTTGCGCATGAGGTCGACAAACTGGCGAGGTGAAAGACCCTTGTCAAAAGCATTGGTGAACTCAGTGGCAGCACCATCCAGAGCACCACCAAAACGGGTTCCAATGGTGAGGAGACCAGCAACAAGCGACGAAATGAGATCCTTGCCGGCACGCGTGGTGATGATGGTGTTCATGGCACCAGACACGGCAGGACCGTGGTCGGCAGTGAGCATAAGAACCATTTCAAGGAACTTGGAACCGTACGAGGGCAGACGACGACGGAACCACAGCAGTGACATTACACCACCAATACCAATGTCGTCTTTGAACACTTCAGAAATGGGGATTCCAGCATACAGCAGCTCCTGGCCACGGTCGTCGGAAATGGTCGAGATGAAAGCAGCAGGCTTACGGATGAGACCAAGCTCCTGGGCCCATGAGTAGTCAATGGGGATCTTGGGCACTTCGGGCTCGGCCTGGGGCACAATGGTTCCCTTCTTGACGAGAGTCTCATAGACACCAGCAAGAACTTCGGGCAGGTCCTCAAAGGTGTCGGGAACAAAGAATCCAGCAGCCTTCATGGCAGCGTTCTTGGCCTTGGCAGTCTCCATGTCCGAGTTGGCCATGGAACCGGCGTGACCAAACTGGACCTCGGTCTTGAACATGGAAGAGCAGGTACCAATGGCCCAAGCGACAATGGGCTTAGTGATACGGCCCGACTTGACAGCTTCAATAACGCGGTACTCCTCGACACCTCCAACCTCACCTAGCAGAACAATGATCTTACAGTTGGGATCGGCCTGGTAACGCAGAATGTGGTCAATAAAGGTGGTTCCGGGATAACGATCACCTCCAATGGCAATACCTTCGTAGACACCGTTGGTCGTCTGGGCAATGATGTTGTTGAGCTCGTTGGACATACCACCGGACTTGGACACGTAGGCCACGGAACCAGGACGGTACAGCTTCGAGGCAACAATGTTGTCCATCATACCACCAGTGTTTCCGATCTTGAAGCAGCCAGGCTTGATACCACCGACGGTGGCCGGTCCAATAATGGTGACGCCCTTCTTCTGGGCCTTGTAGAGAATCTCACGAGCACGACGCTCGGGGACACCCTCAGCAATGATGGCAATAGTGCGGAATTGCGGGTACTCGAGGAGCTCCATTGTCGATGAGTAGACGGAACGCGACGAGGCAAAGTTGACGACAACGTCGACTTCGGGGTGCTTAGCAGCAGCCTTGGCGACCTGCTGGTACACGGGCAGTAGGGTCTCCTTAGTACCCCAGTACATCTTAGTGACGAACTGACCACCAAAGGGGTAGATGACACCAGCAACCGAGGGCGAATCGCGCTTGCAAATGAAATCAAAGTCGAGCATTCCCTGGCACGCGCGGGGTTGAAGACCGTACACAAAGGCCGAAGTCTTGTTAGAGAAGAGCTCATAAGCGGCCGCAGCAGCGGCGGAAGAAGTGGCGTCGACAGACATGGCGAGATCACACAGCAATTGATAGATGTTGGGGAGGATCACGGAAGTGTCAACGAATGATTAAGTGGACAAGTGGAAAGGAGGGAATGGGTGAAATTTCAAGGCCAGGGGGGGGGGAAATTGGGAGGAGAGGGGCACGCGGGTTGGGGGAGCCAAGGTTAGGGCTGTTGTTGACCCCAACGAGGTTATAGGGGAGAAGGTAGAGGGGGATAAACAGCGATAATCAAGGGAATATGATAGGCAGGAGTATTTTGATGAAGAGAATATAACAATTAAATAGTGAATTAATTGGTTATCTAATAGTTGTATATTATTTTGCTATTATTACTTACTGCTTATTGGTCTTTCAGTTGAGTCATCAACTGTATAGGACTACCGTCAGAGATGCTGGGAATGCTAACGGCTATGCATTCAGGGATACTGTTGGATGTTGAGGATGATGCCTAAACCCAGTGGATCTGCTGCTTGCTTATCTCAACAGTGGGCGCAGTCAGTGTTGGGCAGTTGGCAATTGTCCCCGTTGAGTGTCGCAAGGGTCGAGGTAATATTCAAGGTGATAGCTGTTGTATTTTGTACATTGAGATGATGGTTAGTTCCTCTATAGTGTTACAGTGTTAATGGTTCGTCTATGAACTATAGGACTTCATCATTTGTTTGATCCCGGCTTCAACTGTAATACTCTAAAGGCTGACAGGAATTTTTGATAGAGCTATTGATACACATAATATTTTACAACTTCTGGTGTCTAACAATATGGATCCTCAACTACGTATTCTAGTTAGTCACTATTCTGCGTAACACAGTTTATTGTTAGTGAACTCCTTCTTTTATTGATCTTGTCCCTTAAGAACTCTCCTTTAATACTCTTGTCTTTTGATACTCCTACCCCTTAATACTCTAGTTTTTTTTTTGCAAACTTTTTTCCTTTATTTCTTTGTAAATCATGTCGTAATATCTGTTACTCTCTTCTTCATGACTCCGGCCATCACGCTGTTTAAGGTGAGACTTCCATATACTATTAAGTCCATACAACACTATAAGTCCATATAACACTATTAGACCCGAATGTATACAGTACAAAGATCATCTCCAATGGTATACCATTAACAATAAGTTGTTTGATCTGTAATCATTACTACTTTATAAGTCTCCAGAGCACTGAGACTCTAAGACCGTTGAGAGCCGCGGAGATCAGCACAGTCAGCCGTGCCGGATCGTTCAGCCGCTCTATCGCCAGCCGCTCCGTAGGCCCTTCACGTGCAGTCGTCAGAACCGCTCATCCTCCACAACCTCGCCTCCTTCCTATATTGCCTCCTACCTTGGCAATGTCGGATCCTCTACTGGATGCTGTGCCCGAGGCTCTTCCATGGTTCTTCCATGACTCTCCGCTGCAACTAGATGATCCAGCGTCGCCATTGCCCTCATCGTCGTCAACTGCCAAACACTCAAAAGAATCCTCACCTGCTCCTACACCAAAGAACAAAGCACAACTTCCTGATGTCGTGGCTAGCGGTGTCTATGGTGATCCACCTGTTTTTTCCGTTACTTCATCAATTGTTGGCACTATCACTCCCAATAATGCGTGGAGTGCCTTCAATCCGTCGGATTGCCTTGCTCTAGAGGCAGCATACAAGCAATTGAACACTGACTCCGAGGCTCGAAAGCGTCAGACCGCCAACGAGTTGCCTCAGAACCCTCCACCAGAACACTTTGAATCGTTTCCAAAACAGAAAGAATGTGCACTGGTACCCGTAGGTCTTGATAAACTCTACGAAGTGTCTGTAGAGGATCGGCTCATGCGTCCTATCTATTGGGCCCCACTAGGCCATCCTGCCAACGTGCACCGGTCGACGTGGTTCTTCTCGTCGTCATTGACGCCTATTGAGCCAACTCTCGAGGAAGCTCTTGAAAAGGCCTTTCTTCATATCCGTCCTTGGACCTCGACATACCTTGTCGAGCTGGAGGCAGCTGCTCAGGTTCCCGAGGCCATGTCCAAGTTCCGTGTCCCCATCACCTACCACGATGGCAAGCAGGATATCAAGGCTGAGGTCGTGTTTTCCCCTTCTTTCTACGAGGACGAACATGTTGGTGCTTCCTCCTCTGCACAGTCTGATGTCGCTGCTGCAACAGAACCTCCAACTCCCGTAGCTCCTCCACGCCAAGGAACACCCCCTCCAACGACGGCGTCATCGTCACGATCACAACCAGCGACACCCACGCGACAGTCTACGCCTGCTCGCGAACAACGCCCTGACTACCCGGTAGCCTACTTGTTTGGTGTGACAAGTTCCATCTCGATTCCGTTGTTGACAGCATCTCCGAGCCCGTCGGCTCTTGTAGCTGCTCTTCTGTCGGGAAGAACGCCGGCAGGAACGCTGTTCAAAGTGCAGCGCTACTTTGCGTGGAACGAGTGGAAAAAGCACAAAAACTTGCCAGACCGACCGACGGATGCCGTTGATTTCAAGCCCACAAAAATCACCCAGCTTGTTCTTGTCCTCCATGGAATTGGCCAAAAACTGACCGAGCGTGTGGAGAGCTTCAACTTCACGTACGCCATCAACTCTTTCCGCATCCGTGTCTCACATTTTGCCAATCATCCCGCTTTAACGCCCTATGTCGAACCTGAAACGGGAATCATGACTCTTCCTGTCAACTGGCGGCGGACGCTCGACTTTGACAAGCTCAAGGGCCACGGCGACGACCGCGGGTTCACACTCAACGACATCACACTCAAGTCGATTCCAACGGTGCGAAATCTAATTAGTGATGTGATGCTCGATATCCCCTATTATATGTCTATTCACAAGCCGTTGCTGCTAGCGGCCGCGGCACGAGAAGCCAACCGCGTGTACTCACTGTTTGTCGAGCACCACCCCGACTTTGTCAAGGACGGCATCGTTAATGTCATTGGCCATTCTCTCGGTAGCATCATCTCTGTGGATATTCTGTCGACGCAGCCGTCACATGTCGCCGAGCAGATTCCAAACAACGACCGGTATTTCAATTTCAATGTCCGCAACTTATTCCTGGCTGGAAGCCCCACAGCGTTTTTCTTGCTTCTTAATAACTCCAAGTTACGGTCCCGCGCCGAGTTTGACGAGTCGCATCCCGGAGAAGAGCCTCCATATGGCTGTATTGCGGTGCGAAATGTGTACAACGTTTTGCACTTATCTGATCCCATTGCCTACTGCTTAGGCCCCACGGCCGACAATGTGGTGAACTCGCAGCTCGAGCAGGCCACGCTTCCCACCGAAAAGCAGTTTCCTCTTCCAGGCGCCGACTCCAACACGGGGTTCTTTAACTCGATCACTTCGCGCATCGTCATGCCTCCTCTACCGTCGATGCCTGCTATGCCTGCCATTCCGTTCCTCGATCGCCCGCAGGTAAAGGTGGATGAAGCCGACAGTGCGGAACTTGCAGTAGCTGTTGCTGCTGCCGAAGTGGCAGATGCGCTTGATGAGGAGGAGGATCCTGTAACTGCAGCTCCTGCTGGAGAAGTAGTTGAGCTTGATACTCGGGGCAACAGTCTTGATGTGGGCAAGAATCAATTACACTTGCTCAATGAGAACGGCCAAATCGATTGGTACGTACCACTAATGGGAACGCTCGAGAACCAGTACGTCAGCATGCTTACAGCTCATTCGAGCTATTGGGATAACCCCGATTTTGCTCGTATGGTAGCCGTTGAGTGCTGTCGAAAGCCTGGTGAAGAGCACACTCTCACGCAGTATCGTGCCAAGAAGAAAGCTGCCATGTGATGATGGAGCCAGTCATATTCATAGAATGATAGATCATAAAACCTGTAATTAATGCTATACAGGTGTAATTTGCATTTGTGATGATTGAAGGTTGTCCCAGTGGTATGGGAGTTAAGAACTGTCATATGGTTCCAATATATGTATCATACTACTCCGAAGATACGTCACTTGGGTCCTTCAAGCTTATACCAAAAGACAGCTCAATATAACAAGTTAATAAAAAACGAGAATACAACAATAAGAATACATCCAACACTTTTCAACTACTCCTTCAATTCACCAGTCTGCTCATCTGGCCAACCAGCGATGAAGTAAAGCCGCTGACGCGTGGGGTCGAGCCGCATACCGATGACCTGCTCAACTTCTTTTCGCAACGATTTGATCCAGCCATCATAGAGATTGAGTAAAATATTCACTACACAATGAATATACAAGTCTATTATATAACTGAAAGTATTCAAAGTTAAATAGTGCCGTTTGTTTAGATGATAGTGTGAAGGTGCTGACACGATTTAGGAGGGACCATCCCACTATATAACCCCAGGGTACGGACGGAAATATATTTCACTGCATGTTGCGAACTCGAGCTCTGTACAGTCTTAGTCGGATCCGTCTTATGAGCCCCGTAGAAAAGAAACTCAAGCCCACTATGAAGATTGGAACCCACAGTGGAACGTTCCATGCCGACGAGAGTCTGGCCGTGTACATGCTGCGTCTGCTGCCCAAGTTCAAGGACGCTGAACTACTGCGATCCCGAGATCAAGAAAAGCTTGAAGAGTGCGACATCATTGTTGATGTTGGTGGAAAATACGAAGAGCCCAAGTACTTTGACCACCACCAACGTGGATTTGAGCACACGTTTGACGACAAGCATGAGACCAAGTTGAGTTCAGCTGGTCTCATCTACAAGCACTTTGGCAAGGACATCATCGCGACGGTGCTCGAGCTACCTGTCACCCACGCCAGCATCGATGTGCTCTATGAGAAGGTGTACAATGAGTTCATTGAGGCTATTGATGCCAATGATAACGGTATTTCCGCCTATGACGAGGATGTGACCCCCAAGTACAAGACGGGAGCCATCACTCTTCCTGCCATGGTGTCGCGCCTCAACCCGTTGTGGAGCGAGCCGTCGACGGACGATGTTCTTGACGCGCGGTTCCTCAAGTCGTCGGAGCTCATGGGAACAGCCTTTGTTGCTGTTGTCGAAGGCTACGGAAAGGGATGGTATCCGGCCAAGACGTTTGTTGAGCAGGCGTTTGAAGAGCGCACCAAGTACGATGCTGAGGGTCGTATCGTTGTGTTTGATCAGTTTGTTCCTTGGAAGGAGCACCTGTACGCCATTGAAAAGACCGCCGACAAGGAGGGCTCTGTGCTGTACGTGTGTTACTCGGACGGCAAGGGCTGGCGTATCCAGGCCGTGCCTGTATCTTCGTCATCCTTCACTTCGCGCAAGCCTCTGCCTGAGCCGTGGCGTGGAGCTCGCGACGAAGCCATGTCCGAGATCACCGGTGTCCCTGGTTGCGTCTTCACCCATGCTTCTGGCTTTATTGGTGGTCACCAGACTCGCGAGGGTGCTCTTGAGCTTGCCAAGCTCGCCGTCAGCCATGAGTAGGTTCATAAACTGTGGTCAATGAGCGGTTCATAAGCTGTGCTCAATGAGTCGTACAATGCTTGGTTCTGTCTGTAATATATCTAATACACACTTTACAATGGTCATCTCTACTAACCGTCAACTGGTCTGTATAGTCATCTATGCATTAATCGTAAAGGAGAATAAATAGATCAGGCGTCATAGGCCGGAGGAGGGTACATCTCATCGTGAGGACGCACGAGCGAGTTGCGACTGAAAAAGTCCTTGAACAGGGCCTCCTTGGACATGGTGAAGGCAGGCTCGCGGCCCCACTGGATGTCATGCAATGGTATCTTTTCAAAGATAAATGAGTCTGGTTTGGGTGACTGTGCTGCTTCTATGGCCTGAGACTCAGATGTCGATAAAATGAGGCGAGCAGGTCGGTTTTCTGGGATCGTTTCCAGCATTGGCATGGTCTTGCCAGACACAGCCCGCGTCTCTTTGACAGTGACGGCGACCCGGGGTTCTGCAGACTTGACGGGTGCCTCGGGCTTAGCGAGTGACTCGGTGGTAGATGTGGAAACTGTAACAGGAACCGTAGCAGAGCTGACAGCTGCAGCAGGTGCAGGAGCGGTAGCAGGAGCAGTAGCAGGAGCAGTAGCAGGAGCAGGAATAGCAGTAGTAGTGATAGCAGTAGAGGGAGTAGCAAGGTTCGACTGCTCTGGAACCGTTTTGGCAGGGCGCTTGATCTTGACGACGCGGCGACGCGGTGAGTTGGTGGCTCGCACGGATTTCGTCTGCACACGCATAATGTCGTAGAGTTCTTCGCCGCCATCTACACTCTTCACATCGTACTTGGCTTCATCACGTTTGCGCACTTCAAAGGATTCTAGGCTCGAGCGATACACAGCCTCAGGGATAGCAGGCGTAAATGGGTTGAGAGTCTTGTGCGTCGCACACAGGGCTTCCAGTTTCAACATGTTGGAAGGACTGAACTCAGGCACATCAGGATTGATTTCCATCAGGGTCACCGGCTTGACCTTCGAAGGTAAAACAGGAGTCTCAGTGCCCTCAAAGGCACCAGATCCTGTCCAACGATGACTGAGTCTGTGGAGAATGGTCGGCAGCTCTTCACGGAACAAGACACGAATCTGGTTTTCGATTTGGACCTGGAGAAAACGGGCAATGCCAGGCAGTGCATCAAAAGTTGATGAAACCTTGATAGATTCGAGCGGGTCATTTCGGAACACGAGCGTCAAACCTTTAGCTTTGGAGAAAACGAGAATGATGATTCCCGACAGTTTGATTTCCGACAATGTTAGGTTGAGAGGGATGGCCAGCGGCGCCGAGGCTCCAACAAAAGTGGGTTTGGCGAAGCTGGGGCAAGTCTGTGAATAGACGGCTAGTGGATTAGCCTGGACCTTGGTAGCCAATGTGATGGAAGCGTCACCAGAATAAGTGAGCTTGAAGATTCCACGGAAACGGTCTTCAGCAAGATCTCCAATCTCGAGAATCTCAAACTCTGGCGCTTCATTGCCTAGTGATAAGTCTTCGACAACAATGCGGTCGACGATGATGGCCGGTTTGTTCGACTTGTTTAAAGCATCTGTTAATAATGTTTTTGCGCGAGAATAGAATGACGCGTCATTACATGAGTTCCAGTTAAACCGGAACGACATGATGAAGACTGGATGCCGTGATGGTTTGAACGAGGAAAAAAATTGGTGGGATGATGATGGTCAGATATTTAAATGAGAAGGAAGAGGAAAAAACGGAGCAAGACGGGGGACTTCGGACGAATAAGGAAAAAAAAAACGTGAGATGATTTCTGGGCTGTAAGTTTGATCAACCCACAACAAAGACAAATTGGAACCTAAGCAAAGACCAGATAAATAAGATGACGATACAAGTGAATGTTAAGAAGTAGAGATAATTTTTGTTTCTTTATATGTCTTGTTATGCCATAACTAAAAGACCAATAGACAGGCGGTATTTTGCCTTCTTGCGGCGGCCCTAACCCCGGTGGCCGAAAGTTGCCGGCGATTAGCCGAATCGGTCGAAAAAACAACATTGACGCGGCTAGTAAAATCAGGGGTAGTGTGGGGGCGATAAGGGGGGCAGAAGGCAAGAAGGCAGGAGGGAAGCACCGGGCATAAAGGGGGCCATTTACCCGATCAAACGTAAAAATCAGTCTCAACATGGAAGAAGAGGGAGAAGAAGGGATTCAGTTGAGATCATAAGATCAATAAAATATAGTGGAGGGATAATGGTGGAAGCCACAGAGAGAAGGCGAGGGATAGTAGGAAGGGATAGTAGGGGAAGGGATAGTAGGGGGGGAAGAGATATCAGGGGCAAAAGATAATAGGGGAGAACTTAAGAAAAGGGAAGGAAGAGACACCGATAAACAACAGATAAGAATGTACCACGTGTAGAAGATTGATCGAATGTGGACTAGTAGTATCTGGATGATGTGCGGGTGATGTGGATGATGTGCGGGTGATGTGGATGATGTGCGTATCATGTGTTGTATGATATACAGTCTGGTGACACTGTGACATTCTCAGGGGTTTATCGAACATCAAACAGAGAGAGCGCCACAGGAGATATGAGTAATAGGCAGTGTCAGCATGAGTATGATCTCAAGAATACACCAAGAGTATGACTCAAGAATAATAGAGCCATATGCTCATTTTTTAAACAGCAGTAGACCAGTAGTTCAGATCACTGTATGGTGTACAATCAGTTCAAAGGACTGTATGATGATCGGCGTGTACAATGTACAATCAGTACAAGGGTACAACCTGTAAATGCAATCAGTACAAGGTACAGTCAATACAGTCAATACAAGATACACCCAGTACAAGGTACAGCCTGTGGATGTAACATCAGTACAAGGCACACTCCAATGTACAGCCTGTAGTTAATCAGTACAGGTCAATAGTACAACGTAAATGTACAACCTGTCGCCACCACAAGCTAAACAGCTAAAACAGCGAAAACAGCTGACCAACTGTATACAGCGTAACCGTCATTATCCCCTAGTTGGAAACGCCAAACTCATACGAGCCTTTTGCTTCTCGAGATTCAGTCTCTTGAGTGAGTAAGCCAGTCGATCTCGCGTCTGTTGCAGGTCCTGGAGCTCGGCCAGTTGCTGTGCTGACGCAGGCTCGGCTCGCAACTTGTCAGCACCCGACGGCTGCTGTAAACGTACTTGTTGAAGCGTAGCTTTGGATGTCAATGTGCGCTCCTTACGCTCAAGTCGTCCAAGCTCCTGCTCGGCTCGGTCCAATAACTCCATGATCTGAGGATGGATTTGACTAGCAACTTGTGCACGCGCTTCCTCGACCTCGGATTCCGCAGCTACACCAAACACGCGATTCGTCGCCAAAACCGTGCGCAACTTGTCCATGTCGTGACGCGTATCTTCCATGCCCTCATTAATGCCCTTGAGCTAGGTGTTAACAATCATTGCCTAACCACCTCTCAAATGGTCGACTCACCACATTAATGGCTCCATTGAGTGATGCCACTGCGCTCTGTAAACTTGAATCCGACATTTTCTCGTATCTACCAACTGTTAAATCAAAACGTCAAGAGTTAAAGTAACAAAATCAAACCCTCATTTATATATATATTATACACTTTGTCAGCCCCACATTCAATATATTCTCCTTGATCTGCTTCTCATTCTCTACTTTTTTGCACTCATCGTATCACATTTTTTACTCGTAAAATATTAGATATGCTGTCTATTAGTAGGCACTGACCTCGGTGATGGAGTCACGGTTCGCAGAGCCGGCTGCCGTGGATGTCGCAAACACCGGGGTCGTCTCGGCACCTTCTTCAATGTCCTCAGGCTCGTGATTGCCGAGCACCGTCGTGTTTTCAATTATAGGCTCGTCTGAAAACAGCTTTGCATGGTTGATAATCATCGTATTGACCACATTCTGCATCGCCTTCATTTGATCCACGGCACTCGACGGCAGAAAGCTCATTGAAAATACAATGGCCAGATTCGGCGTCTTCATCTTGTTGTTGGCCTCATGTTCAGCAACACGACCTAAATGATCCAGCAGCCGTCGCAAAAGGTTGTAATTGGGCGTAGGTAGCTGAGCAATACATTGCTGAAGATGACGCAGAGCTTCATCACCTTCCATTCCTCCACATCGAGCAAACGCAGGGAACAGCTCGCTCGTCAACAATGGCTCCGACAACTCGCGCAAGTAAAGCTTAAAGCATCCGGCAACAGTATTGATGTCAATGAATCGGTCATCCTTCATGTTGACCGGCTCACCAGAATCAAATGCTGCCTTGAGCGCATTGACACTAGCCAGAGATCCTGAAACTCGGTACAGACCAACTTCGTCCAGTCCGCGCTCCTCAATCTCTCCCAGCAGAATCTCCACAACCTTGGGAATCTGCCGATCCTCACGCTCGCACACCGTACTAATAGGCACACCAAACACCTTGGTGTAAGTACCAGCAGGCTGCGTTTTGGCAATTGCGTATCGCTTGGCTAGACCAAGCACACGAACCCAGTCCACACTCTCAGTCTCACTGGTAGCCTGAAGTACCGTCTCAGTACCATCGGGCTGCAGGATCCTGAACACACCGTTGCCTTGTTGGCCCGGCACAAACGAAATCTCACAGCTCTCCAAACTCACTGCCATAATTTGCTTGCATTGTCTGTCAGTGATGGTGCTCATGTCGGGCAGCTCTCCAATACTGACAACGCGATCTGCTGCTGCAGGCACAAAATTGCTCGAAAATGCCATAGAAATAGGACGCACAGCCTTGAGCAGACCTCCAAATCGAGACCGAGGAGCCCGGCGTTCACCAAGAGTACTAGACCCACTGCTGGATACTTCCGAGACCCTTGACGACCGCATCTGGCCCTTACGAGCCTCCTTCTCCAAGCGATCCAACATTTCCTTCTGCTTGTTGTCACGTTTCAACTTCTCAAGCTCAGCTAGCAGGTAGTTGACAAACACGCGGTTCTTCGCGTACGCCTTGGGATATTCTTTCATATCCTTGACAGCAGTCTCACGCAACGTCTTTTTGTCAATCAAGTATAACGTCTCCTCGGGATTGATAAGGTATGCCAGCTTCTTCTTCAATTGCTGAATTCGTGCACTGTCCAATTCAGAATCAACGCCAGTGCGCAAGTCGCCAATATTGGTGATAAGGTTGTAGACGTATCGGTGCTTGTCAAAATTGATCAAGCTCGAGTTCTCCACAGACATGTTTGGTACACAGCACACAATCTCCAGCATTCGCTCAATCACCCAACCGACACAGGGTATAAGGGGTCGATGAGAGCCGTCGTACACCAACTGGTCAGGGTCAATCACCGGCACAAAAACATCCAGAGTACCAAAAGTCTGAGGCGCACTGGTGTTATAGACATTGGCCAAATTCCGTCCCGCCTGGATCCACGAGTTTGCAAACATGCGGCTCTCTGGGCGAATAACTGCCTGAACAATACATGACTCGAGGAATGCCGGAACGTGAGTCGAGCTACTGTTGCCATCGTCAGAAGCTATCGAGGCATCCGACTCCTCAGATGACTGCGGGAACAGATCAAGATACGCCATCCGCGCTTTGGCCACACCCAACATACGCATAATCGTCATCATCCGACTTGTGCGGTCGTCCTTGTGAATAAGGGGATCTCCAATCTGGTAAGTTAGGTAGCGAATAATGACGTTGCGAATGCGGAACAACTCCTGAATGGGACGTGGTAAAGAATCGACAATTAGTGCCTCAGACCCGTCTCCTCGCATGTTCTCAATGTACGAGAAGATATCCTGGACAACAACATCGTCTTCAGTAGTGTACTGAGGTTGGGAAGGGGGAAAGAAGCGCGAAAAGTGAGAGCTCTGCACCTCCAAAAGCTCAAACACCTCCAGCCATTCCTTGGTAGTGATCATAGAGAAATACTCCATAGCAATGGTGTTGATGTCATCCACCAGCTTCTCAATCTTATGATTAGACGTCGTGCTGAATCCAAGGGGCAAATTATCAAACCGCATGCCAACAGGAGTAGGCGGGATAATCAACCGCACGTCGTTGGGTCGGTACGACTTTTTGTAAAATAGGTTGCGCACCTTTTTGTACAATGCTTCCATTGTCTCGACATGGCTCATGTAGTCGGCGTTGACCTCGGCTGGTTGCATCTCCTTTGCGCGTGAAATCTCAGTGCCCCACTGATCGACGAGCTCAATAAATTGTTCCCTCAAGATGAGATCGTCAGCAAAATCACTGAAATACTGCGAGACCCATAAATGGCATGCTTCCATAACCCCAATCTGGATCTGGGCCACAATACCCCATGCAACATCATTCTCGAGATCAACGTCACACACAGGATCCCAGTTGGGAAAGTGGAACGACTCGTCGGCTCGCACAGGGACAGCCTCCTCAAGCTGTTCTGAGATTGAAACTGCAGCAGATTTGGAGCCCATAAATCTCTTTCGAAGACTGCTCAGCAGCTCCAACGGAGAGCAGAAGCTGCGGAATGTGGCAAAGAAAGTTAGTGTGTGAACATTCATGTCAATGCGGAACTCGGGTACCCCAGGTCGGTCTAGGTCCCCAGGTGAGACAAAAGAGGCAAAACCATTAATGCCAAGAACAAGAATGTCAACGAGGCGCTCTACGTTGGCGGACTTGACAACAACATTAATGGCTGGCTGCTGAACCTCAGCAATGGAGGCCCGTGGACTGTTGGTCAAGAGCTTGTCCGAGGCCACCCGAGAGGCAGTTAGGTTCTTGGACGCAGACTCAATGACACTAGATGGACGCGAGGTGTGATTGTCGGCCAGGGACTTCACCACAATGTCATCATTAATACGGTACAGGCGGGCGTTAACATTGAGGACATCACGGATATTCTTCATGAGAGCGTGGTTACTCGAAAAGCGCGCAATGAACTCGCGACCAGACAGGTCAATATCCTGTATACCTGTGGTCATGGCCTCGATCTGACCAGAAGATGGAGGGAAGCTGTTGGAGCGATGAAGATGGCCTGCTGACGAAAGAGGCGGGTTCCTCATGGATGTGGACATTGTCAAAGGTCCAGGACTCGGTACCGTTGTCATAGTCGTGACGACAGCGGAGCCATACATGCCCCTAGTAGCAATCATTGGCTTAATCGTCCGCTTTACAACTTCACGAGGTTGTTGAGGAATCAAAGCTGAGAGAACAGAAACCTTGGGGAAAAGGCGATAGACAGGATTGACGTCGGTAAACAGCAGTGGCATATAAGCACCAGACAGCAAAGGCGACTGCTGGGAGTAGTAGTTCTTCAGGTATGCGCCGAGACTAGGGGGCTCAGCAGCCAAGGACATGCGCATTACCTCATCATTGCTAAGTGGCTCATTCTCGTAGTTGTTCATGAGCAGGCAATGAAGGAGTTTCTGGATTGAAGCATTTTGCTGAGGGGGAGGTCCAAACGTGTCGTTTTGCGGGATGCGGTCAAAGAAGTAATTCCAGCTGCTGATGACGGTACGAATACGGTTGACCCGCTCCTCGCACTGCTTGAACGTGGAGCTAAGTTGAGGTTTGACAACAAGGTCAGCAAAATATGAAATGGAGCGTTCTTTGGGGTATGCCACGCCAATATCCTCTGTTGACACACGGAAGGTACGTTTTGCCATGAGGTCCATCATGGCGCGACGGTCGAGGTCGAAGAGCTCGCGGCCCCAGTCCTTGCCGACCATTTCTCGCAGCTCCTGGGACACATGAGCCCATGAGCTGCGGAGACGTAGAATTGGCGGCGAGCAGATAGCGGTGACAATAGCTGTCCAGCCCACATGGTCACCCTGAGTTTTGAGAGCGTTTCCGAGCTTGATCCACATGGTAAGGAGTCTACCTCGATTAGCGCTATCGAGTTTTGAATATCGCTCGCTGAGCAGGTGCTCGACAACAAGTGCACCCAAGAAGTGCGGGTGTGCACTGTCAAAGAGCAGCGGGTTGTAGCGATGGTATCGATGACCCGTGGCGTACAATAGGGAAATGTCATTTGCCGGGGCCCAGTTTTTGTAGAATTTGAGGTGGAAACAGGAGATCTGAGATGCCAGTACGTCGATGCTGGCAAGTTCAATAAATAAGTCTGGGGGCAGGTTGATCTGGCGCAGTTCTTGAGGGTTGGAGGCTGTGTCCGTAAATTTGGAGTCAATACGCGCCAGGAAACTCTGGAGCTTTTCAGACATGGGCTCGGTTACCTTGTGCTGCATGCTCCAGAGGATCTCGGAGTTTTCCTTTGCGTAAACAAGCAGCTTGTTCATGCGTTGGTGTTCCTGGTAGACGGCGACCTTGAGGGTTGTGGAGATCTGGTCATCATAGGAGGAGACATGGTCGGCGAGCTGCTGAAGTGACAGGTTAATGGCATTGTCGAGGGTCATTCCCTTGAAGTTGGCAAGAATGGTGTTGATGGTAAGCTGGACCCGTTTGGCGACTACATCAGGCGCAGTAGGCGCGACCATGTGGCCAGAGGGCCGTGCTAGCTGGACGTACTCCTTCATGTACTCAATGGCTGTAGCCATGTCGCCCATGAGCGGGATTGTAAGCACAGCCGGTACGACAAACTCGTCGTCGTCGCCGAGTACAATGGTGTGGCAGATGGCTTCTAGAGATCCGTCGACAATTGATCCATTTGCGTCGTAGACGAGCTCTGGATGGGCATCGAGGCCTCTGTACGAAACGGGAGCAGCTCGTGCTAGTGGGTAACTGGCACCAACGCCAACAGATGCCGAAGAAGAAGGAGGGGGATGAGGTAAAGCAGCAGCAGACCGTGACAACAGGTCATTGGTGGAGACCTTTGTTGGCAGAGACATGGACATGATGCGTTTGTGCGTAGAGGTCGCTGTAAAGGACGAGCTGGCCGAGGCCACTGGCTGAAGATTTGTTGAAGGCTGATGGCGCAACGATTCTTGTGACGAAGAGATGCCAGCAAATCCAACCGGTGCGGTCATGTGAAGATCGAATGACTGGATAGCAAGGTCCTGTGGAGGCCTGAACAGCAGGAGCGAGCCGTTACGAACAGTTGCACGCGTGAGCTTCCAAGCAGATGTAGGCTGGCTAGTGAATTGCGAGAGCGAGGCCATAGATGTGGAAGCCGTCAATGTTGATGATGCCGATGAGATGCCAGCCGCTGGTGATGTCGACTGCGGTGAACTAGACACCTGGCGGTTGACCCACGCGTCTTTGGAAGCATTGAGAGAGTCCGGGATGAGCGGCGCGTGACGATCACGGCGGTAGCGGAGGATGTCTGTCATGGCGGCGTAGAAGAGGACAGTTGTAAGAGCTGGGAGATGATGTTGTGCTGATGAGAGGGTAGAGAGATCACCACGGAAGTAAAAGAAGTAGAGAGGGCCAGGAAGGAAGTAGCGGAGGGGCAAGTGAGAGAGAGAGAGAGGGGGAGGGAGAAGGAGAGGGAGAGGGAGGACGAGAAAGCACAATGACTCAAGTTGAAAGAGAACAAGCGCTACAACAAGCAACTAAAGAAAAGGCGCAATAAGCGCAAGAACGAGGCACTCAGCTCGGAAAGCCGCCAAGAAATCAAAGAAATACAAAAAAATTTGGAGTGGTGAAGAGACGCAAAGTTCAATCTGGGCTCGATAGGGGATTAAAGGGGCCTGTGCCGGGTTAGGGCAGAGGATACGGTAACGGCTTGGAAAAAAGTAACCGGGGGGTGGTAGGGGGGAAGGGCAGATGAGCCATTTGAATGAGAGGATTAGATGAGATTAATAGATGTTTTTCAATGTATGTATGAGATTTGTTAATAGTAATATATAATAATATAGAACAGGTTGAAATAATGCAATTTAAAGTCAAGTTCATTATAAAAGGCCTTTTGCTTGCAATCGGCCCAGGTGTCTACTCGTCCCCCTCCCCCTCATTCGTTACCCGTTTGGGCCACAAGCGAGACCTGGCGGCGCCTAGGCAAATATTCCAACAGATCAGGGCGCGGGCAAGGGGCTTAGGGCAAAAGAGGCCACCGATCATCCTCTGTAACGCTATTTCAAACCTTGAACCAAGTAGGCGCAAACAGGAGACCAATGACCAGTTCAACAGGTATTTAGAAGTATGAAGGGGAAAGTGTCGATCCACGAGTTCGCTCTCAATTCATATCATCCCGTATCACATCGATCGGTCACCATTTATCAAACCTGCACCCATCTCTCCCATGTCATTAAATTTCCAACTTGGGCGTTAGTGTCCAAGACTAGGTTAATGCGCATGTCCGTTTAAGGCCAATGCCAGCTGACAAGAGCGCAACAAGGCTTAGATCGCCGATCCTGTGAACTATAGTTTGTAGAGATGGTGGCCATTCAGGGACCGGAACCATACAAGGATCGGAGGCCGAGAAAAGCATCTCAGTCTGATCCACTGACTCGAACTTCGATTCAATGGCCGATGCGCGACACGAAGGTGAGTGACAGGAATGCCGCAGGTCGGTGTGCACCTTGACCGCGTCCCAATGCATTGAAAGGCTCTTAAGGCAGCTAGTAATGCAGGGGCGAGGCCAGTAGTAAAAGATGTAGAGTCATGGTGGCTAGTGACACGTATAGTAGGGAGGAGATGTATGTAGTAAGGAGGAGTAGTAGTGAGGAGATATAGTAGTGAGGAGATATAGCGAGATGTGGGTGGTGAGGAAATATAGTAGTGAATAGATGGTGAGGGTCGGTACAGTAAGTAATGGATGGTGAGGGTGGGTGCAGTAAGTAATAGATACAACGTAGTGGAACATTAAGGTGCTGGTACTTGTAAGAAGTGAGCAGTTGGTAGCAGTGAGTTAGTTTTTGGATGTTGGTAGTGAGTTAGTTTTGAGTGCTGGTAGTGAGTTAGGTTGTGAGGTGCTGGTGATGAGTAGTGAATCTAAGTAGTGAATGATACTTAAATGTGATTCTAAGTAGTGATTCTAAGTAGTGATTCTAACGAGTACTTTTTGCACTTACTAGGTGTAGTGCTGGTGGCCCCAACAACAATAGCTGAAGAGGTTCATCCTGGTGTCATACAGTTACTTCTACCACTACTGAATATAACCAGATAACTAAATGTATTAAATACTGAAGGTCGTGGAAATCATGCTGAATTCGCCAATAGATGATGTGATGATGCTGTCGTGGATACTAAACTCGTATATGCTGAGGACTGCTGAGTATTACTGGATACTGCACCAACCATACAACTTGGCAATCCTTACAAAGGAGCATACAAAATCTGTGTCACGTATTTGCGCGAGTACCGCGAGATAAACGCCACGGCAAGAACATTGTGTTTGATGGATGTAGTGGCCAGATGGTTGAGCACCACATGGTTAGGAATCGGCAGAATACTGTTGTTGTCCTTCTCAGTCGAGTTCGAGTTGAGAATAACTCCCTCCAAATGCGGTGGTAGTGACGGCGGCGTTACAAAATCCGACGACACAAACCGGTCCATGGCCTCGGCATCCGTAAACACCTCGGGCACCTCGCGTCCATACTCTAGAACCTGGTAGTCGCTGATATTCTCCTCGAACCGCTCGTATCGGCCGTCGTCGCCAACCACATCGTCACCAGCTGCCCCGCG
The DNA here is from genome assembly GCA_030556845.1 of Sugiyamaella floridensis. NCBI lineage: Eukaryota > Fungi > Ascomycota > Dipodascomycetes > Dipodascales > Trichomonascaceae > Sugiyamaella > Sugiyamaella floridensis. The sequence continues at coordinate 78,899 of JAKTUT010000039.1, read as the reverse complement.
CGGATCTACAGGCTCGCCAACCTCAATGTAGTTGACAAGATTACCCATTGAGTCGGTAGCCGTTGACATTGTGTCTGAGCATCGCTCTTCGTTATCAACAACAAACCGCATGCGATGCGTGCCCTTGGGCAGTTTGAGTACCGTCGAGAACACACCATCATCAACACGAGTCAGCTTCAGCATACGTCGCCAACCTGTAAAAGATCCTGTAACGTACACCTTGTGGCCACCTTGGCGCCATTCAATGACTGTCTCGTACCGCTTCTCATCGAGCTCGCTGCGGTTCGATAGCTCAATCTCTTCACCCGAGTTGGCCCGTGATAGCGGTGTCATTTCACTTGTCAGTCTCAGCTTTGACATCTCCATATCATCATCCGCCGGGTCTTCCAATAGAATCGTCGACTTGCGACGCAGCATGCCAGGCCGCGGTGGTGCCGATGATGTCGTTGATGTGGCCGAGCTACCGGCCGTCGAACTGGTGTTGGTCGATGGACCACCCGAGCTCGCTGTAGCCGTTGAGCTGGGCGCCGGCTCCACCGTCTCAACATGTGAGTACTCCTCATGGTGGAACGAGGTACCCGAGTTGCCTGGTGGGGTGACAGTTGCCGACTCTTTGCTAACACTTGTTGTTGCTATGTCCACTTTAGAACCAATTGGCAGTCGTTGGTCGAATCCCTGAGGGGGGACGACGGGGATATGGTCCAGGTCCTTGTGAGGTACATGATCACGAGTCTCCTTAGATCGGTGGTGCCGATGGCTGTCTTCCTCTTGAGACGATGAGTTGCCCATGTCGAATAACGTAGGATAGAGAGTGAAGTTGAGAGCAACAAGGTGGTGTTGTCCAAGACTATGACCTTAGACGGTTATACCCTTTCCTGTGTTATCCTTATAACCGCCTCTTCTATTTAAGCGCATCATCACGGATTTCATAGCTGAGGGACCAAGCATTGACGATCTTCTTGCCATTATCATTTTGCAACTGTTCATCTTCTTGTAGGATTGTAGCAAAACAATTGTGTGTAGCGTATTCTGGTATCTGCTAGCTTTTGGCGTCACTTATTTCTGTTGTGTTTTGTGAAGAGCCCTGTGCCAATTCCTATTATCACCCCTTCTGCTACCTCCTTCAACTCTTCTACTACAAACTGGCGCACCCTCGGTATTTGCAACATTTCCAGCTGAGGGCTTCAAGTCTAGAATACGGTCATGCACCCCTGGTACAGCGTTCCTGCAGAGCAGGTCGAGGCCCTGCGTGGTAGTCTCGTACAGATCAACTATTCAACTCAATTACCGCCTCTTCATGGCCTACTATACAACATTGATCCTGCTACTGGCACTGTCACGACCTTCATGCCACAAGACGGACAATTCTGTGTGACCTCGGTACCTGCGCACTCTATAGCTTCTCTGACACGTAAGTACCAATGTTTACGAATAATTGCATCTAACCCCAGCCATGGACTCTGACATTTACGAGGCTCGTATCCTTGTGTCTCGGTTCGAGGAAGCGCTTGGCATTGCCTAATCAGGGCCCCCTCGTCCCTCCCCATCAGCCGCGCTCAATGCCGCGGACTTCAGAACAACACCGGATCCCGGCATCTTTCTTGCCTGATCCTCAAACATTTAACAACCGTGTTGCGAAACTTTTATGGCTCGTTTGCTCTTGGTCGCTGTGGATATGGCCAGCTCTACATGTTCCGCATAGCAATTGCTAATTGGCCGATCCTTCCCCCCCTCTCTCTCCGGACAACGGACAATTTGAACTCCGGATTTAACATGTGATTATGTCGTCGAATCAGCCGCATATACCTCGGCCCCTTGATGCCTGGAAAACCCTATATGAAGAGGCATTGATCTGCTGTTGTTCTTATCTCGAAGAAGCACATTTATCAAATGGCCATCCAGTCCAAGAGTCACATTATAGACGCCCACTACCCGCGAACCAATACTTCGGGTACGGGCCAGGCCTCGGACGTACTCAAGGTCGTCTACAACGTGTACACGGATGACCGCTACGACAACTACTCGACACCTCAGGAGGAGCTACTCAACATAGTGTTTATGCATGGAACGCAGATGTGCAAGGAGATTTGGCACTATGCCATTGAACAATGTTTCAACGAGTTTGGTGCTAAGCTGGGTGTGGTAGCTGCGATTGACTCTGTCAACCACGGAGACTCGTACAAAATCAATGAGGACAAGCTCGGGTACGTGAATCTATGGGAAGATGGCGGCCGTGACGTACTCAAAGTCATTCGCGACATCAATGTCAAAGGCCCCGTTCTGCTCATTGGTCATTCGATGGGTGGTGCCATGGTACTGTATGCGGCACATCTAGAGCCGGCACTTGTTGACTCTGTCATTGCGCTTGATCCCGTCATCTACGGTGATCCTGAGCTCCACTCCAACCCTCAGGTTATCGAGTTCGTTGGTAAGCGGTTTGAGAAACTTGAGAACTTCATCAAGGTCAACTTCAAGAACCAGAAGGAGTACTACGAATATATGGATAAAGCCAGCATAGCACGTCGCTTCCACCCGCGCGTGCGCAAAGACTACGCCGATGGTCAAGCAGTCGTCAACACTGATGGCTCTGTGACGGTCAAACAGTCGCTACTGCAGCAGATGTCATCCTATTTATCTTCTGGTCCAACCATTAGAGACATGTATCACCTGGCCAAGACGATTGATACACCAGTGTTGCATCTGTGTGGAGACGTTTACGACTGGAACCCTGCTGACGCTCAAGAGGTCATGGTGAAGCAGTTCAACGATGCTCGTGCGGTTGTTGTCCCTGGAGGACGGCATCTGGTACCCTTTGACATGCCCGACGAAACATTTGCTGCCTTTAAGGACTTTATTGCTGAGCGCTACGAAAAGGGAACTGCTGCTGCTAAGCAGAAGCACAGCGTGCACTTCAAGTCCACCAAACAGCTACTGGCTCACAATGACAAGGAGCTTCACCGCATCATGGCGGAGATGTCCCAGGGCCGCCGCTCCAAGCTGTGATCTAGCAAGACCCATGGTATGCTAGTAGACAACGACTTGTCGTTGGTAGATTAATGAATTACAAGTCTATGAACTGTAATTAATGATGGCCGTTTATACAATCTTGTAGCCATTAGAGACTCAAATATCAGAACCAATACTTCAAATACCAGAACCAATACTTCCTGTACTTCTTCTTCTTCTTCGTTTTATTTCTCCATCATCTCCCTCATCTTCTTCTTTATCATCTTCTTTTTCATCTTCTTCATTATCTTCCTCTTCTTCCTCTTCTACTTGACTTGTCTATGGTATCAATTACAGCTATTTACACTTTTGCGTCCAGTCGTCCAGTCATCCAATTGTTCAGTTGTTCTTCTTCTTGGTGAACTGCACGTAACGCGAGGCTTCCAGAGCTTCCTTCTCTCTCTTGAGACGAGCCTCGCGGTCGGCCTCACGTTGCGCCTTCTCAGCACGCTCCTTGGCCTTGTCAAACGTCTTCTTCATCGTCTCCATGATTCCCACGTTCTCAGATGGATCCAGCGGTGCCTTGACTATAGGAGCCATACCCATCATGTTACGGAACGACTTGTTCTGAAGCAGGGCCGTTTGACCCACCGACAGAATACCGTTCATGGCAAAGTACATGCACGTAGCAGCCGGGAGCGACATTGTCATAGGAACAGCAATGAATGGCATCCATGTGAACAGCTTCTTCATGGCGGGCGACATCGTCGTGGCTCCCGTCTCACCTCCGAGCTTAAAGGTCAATGCGTAGAAGCAGGCAGTAATGACCTGTAGTCCAAGGTAGGGATCAGGAGCAGCCAGGTTCTGAAACCACAAAACACCCTGTGTGGCAAAGTTGTGCACAGGCACAGCAGCCATACCGTTGAGACCCGAAAACACACCAATGAAGAAGGGAATTGACACAAGAGGCAACATCATGTGCGAAGTCTTGACATCAGCAGCCAACATCAGCTTGCGGCGCTCCAACAGCGTCTTCTGTGCAGCAATAGGATCATCGCTAAGGTTGTATTCCTTCATAAGACGGTTGAGCTCGGGCTTGATCTGGCTCATCTTGGCCGTAGCGTTTGACGACTTCACATACAAGGGGAACAGCAGAGCACGCATGCCAATCGTGACAACGGCAATTGTAGCCCACCATGGCAGACCCAAAGAAAGATTGGCGTACTCAAACACGTGCTGCAACAAGCCTGGAGGCCAGACCCAGCTCTGAGCGAGTCCCACCGATTGGAAGTATCCAATCTGGTCGGGAGACACTGCGGTGACCACCTTGTCGACCGTTTCAGCAATGGACTCGCCAATGGGTGCCATCTCCGTCTGAATACTGGAAGCCGCTGTCGTAGCTGCCTCAACAGGCGTCGTGTTAGCCGTAGAGTTGAATCGTATTCCCATAGGAGATCCAAGTACTCTACGGTAACCGACAACCATGCGCGGAGTGTGGCCTGAAGCCACGCGAGGGACAAGCCTCGGCATCTCAGTTAGCATCAACTGCTGCTAGTCACGATACTTCCAACTACAAATACTCCATTTGTAAAGCCCCCGTTATTATACTCACTCGAAGAGGTGCTCGTAGCATGTGTTTTTGTTGGCGAGAAGTGAAATTTCACCCACTGAATGAGGGAACACATAATATGCCGCAACCCTGATCTCGTACCCTCCATAAATATATGGCCAGTTCCAGCTTTTTTGATCTCTTGTGATGAGCCTTTATTGCCATGTTAACCGGCCGTTTACTGAGGTTGGGCCCGGCTATGGGAGCTGTGGTACGATGTAGTAGAGGGTATCTTAGCAGACATGTGCCGAGTCGACTGTCGTTATCAGTCCATAGACCCAATGGTAGTCGGCATAGCTCTGACTCGGCTATTGTATCTTTCAATCAAGACAAACTACTCTTCTCAACCAACAATACGGAAATCCCATTCGACTGGGACTCTCTTATCCAATACATCTCGGAGATTCCCGAAAATAACGGCGACATTCTGCGTGTAGCTGAGATGGTTCTCAGTCGAAGAGATGCACCAAGAACTGTTTTCCCCGTAATCCTCATGAGTCTGAAAAAGCTGAGCACTAAACGCTGTTACGAGCATGGAGAACTGGCCATCGAAGTGGGAAGTAAGCTTCTATATGAGCACGACAGACTGACGTTTGCCAATTTGTGGAGCATCTACTCTGTAATCGTTGAAGTCGGAGACGCTACTCTCAATCATGTATACTTCCAATTGTCGCGGCGCGTCACAATGGCTCGACGAGACCGACGTCGGTTCATCCAGCATGTTGTGCTGTTGAATCTATCATGTGGCAACATTGAAGCTGCGCTTGATGCTGTGCGTGAGGTGGCTCGAGCCAATGCAGGTCAAGTCGAGCTTCCATACCACTTTTATGAGATCCTTCTTCTCGAGATTTTCAATTATGGAGACAATGAGTACGCCCGACAAGTACTTGAACACCTCAATGCATCTACAGATGTATATGCACGTACGTGGGGTCTCTTTGTCACGCACGCTTGTCAAAACGAGTGCTATGAAAATCTCGCTTGGGCGTGGAAGAACGCTGCAGTACCTGGTCGCGTAGTGCTCAGTGACTGGTGTTATCACAAAATGGCCGAGATAGGTCGTGACAATGGAGATTTCTCAATGGCTCGGTGGGCACTATTGCGTGACAGAAAACGAAGGCAGCTTCTTGATGTCCCAGCTGACATGGACGCTTCGCAACAGGCTCTACTTCTCGTTGCCGCCAGTGCGCGTGTAGGTGACTTCCCGCCTATGTTCAGTCTCCTCAAACGATTGTGTGCAACTTGTAATCATGGTGCGCTTGATGCCATGGACGTTGACACCATTTCGCTGGCTATTGCTGCTCAAGGTTCCGACGCTCGTGATATGGCGTTCCGTGAGCTAGTCTTAGCATGCGCAGACCCCACAACAACTGCTTCTGGCCGAACTCTACTGTTTAATATCTTTCTTCAAGTCCTTGTAAAATCCGACAGCGGTAAGGTTGCCGATTTCTACAGCCGAGGCGTGTTTGACTTTAATGTGTCTTACAATGAGCTCACGGTTCTGACGATGCTCGAGGTGGCATATGTGCGAAAGGACAGGTTACTAGCCAAACAGATTCTCGATGACTGTATTGCATACGGTATTCCGCGCACTGCGACAATTTTCAAATGTGCTCTACGCACTTTCGAAGGCGACGACGCCATGACGCAGAAATGTGTTGCTCTGATGAAGCTGGAACAAATCAATGTGGAGCGGTGTTTAGCTGTCACCCGCAAAGATGACGAACTTAGCTAGCATTTATATATAGAGACAGTTAACCAACTGTCCGTCATGAGATATGATATTACGTTATGATACTACGAGTAGCTGGAAAGTTAAGACTAGTGATAGTTGTACGCCGGGTGAATGTGAACTTTGCCTTTTACCATTTTTCTGCAGTCCTATGACGGTCTACAGAACCCAACCATTTGTTGCTACAACATTGAGTTGCGAGCTCAAATTCGAAGCGCAGGCAGTTGTCACACCTGGAGATTCGGAATTGGCCATTTTCGCCAACGAGATCCAGGTATGTGAGGAGCACACGACATTGGCAAAGTTGTACTAACAAAGATGCACATTGACATCGTTTTTAATGGATTCCCGGCTCCATCCGATATTACTGACCTGATTGGTGACTCTTTTGTTGAAGGAAGCTTGTGGAGAGATTCTCAATGGTTTGCTGATGAGCCTCGAAGTGTGGAAATAGGTGGCTCAAGCATCCGAGCGACACTTGTAGTAGGCCAGCTTGATGAAACTGTGGCCAGTAAACGCCGATACCTCACCCATTTGAACCTTCAGCTCAGTATGTCAGTGTTGGAAGATTCACCAAAGTTACTGGATGACCTTATCGTGTTGGTGAACTACTGTACCATCAGCTACTTGTACAATAGCATGGGTAAGTTAGCACCGCTTGTGTTTCCACGGCCTACCAAAGTCGTCAACGACAATGTGCGATCCAAATACACAGAGCTCAAAAATATGACGATTGTTGTTGATTCCATTGCGTCAGCTCTTCATCTTGAGTCGGTAAGTTGAGTACCAGTATTACAGTTATGGTAGCGATCTTGTATGGCGCATCAGTGATACTTTGAGAGCTAACAACTTAGCCGCGTCGTCTGTGGAAACTCACCGAAACGCGATACTTGGGTCCAGGTGAATGGATTAGTGTACAACACGCCACGAATGAAGACTCATGGCACTCCTCGTACGCTGGACTGTGTTTTGCAACACCACAGAATCCATTACCCCACATTTCCAACTGGCTGTAACCTAACCCGATGGTGCGCGGCTGGCTATACTGGTGAGTAGACTCAAATGAGCAGAAGCAGTACAGAGGCACTCCGAAGTTCGGCATTTAGTATCCTTACTATATTAAGACGTGAGTACTGCCTTGAGAAATACTGTTTGGATCTTAATGGGTTCTGTCTGACCACCACCTGTCTTACTTAATACAGTCATGAGCTCAACCCTATATTGGCATGTGACAGAGATACGTCTACAATGGCATCGGGAGCTCACTAAATCCTCATTCAACAGCCAAAGCAAATACGGAAGACTCTTTTACCATGCACCTATGTCTAAATCCGAGCATTTCCGTCCTTGTTTAACGGGCCCCCCGACCACTTAACCTCTATATCCACCGGCTCTTCGTACCATGAACTCCGCCGGTTAGGGCAGGTTGTCTCCACAGCAACGTGGCTCAACAAGCCGAGCACATGCCTAGAACCGCAAGGCAGTTTGGCTTCTGATTACAGCACACCGCTCTACCTTTTTTTGAGTGTGCGTTTGTGTGTGTGTGTGTGTTTTTGTTGCTTGATTACCGTTCAATTGTATTTGCATCAGTGCGCCATGCGCCATGAACTCACTAAAGTACCTTTCGTCTCAGGTCGATAGGGCGCTGGGCCAGAGTCCCGACGAGGTTGCTGAGGATCTAGTGGCTGCGCCGACTCTTGCTGACACAGTCATTTACGAGGAGGTTGAAGATGAGGATGAGGATGAGCTGAAACGTTCCGATACCGACTCAGGCCTCTTCCGTCCGGATCCATCAGGCATTTGGTCTTGGTTACCGTGGCCCTCACTGCCACTTGCTCGTCTTTTTGCCTCTAGATCAACCGAAGAAAAGGTGCCTGTTGCCCCAGCGGATGGTCGAACGCTCCAGAGCCCTTATTCCAAGTCAGTGCACTCGGACCTGGCTCCTCTACATATTCCGCACCAGTTAATGCCTCCAAAGCATCTGCTTCGGCCACTGCCACCTAAAACGCTGGTTCTCGACCTCGACGAAACACTCATCCACTCTTTGTCGCAGGGTGCCAAGTTCTCGGCCAACCAGATGGTCGAGGTACGTCTTGGTAATATGGCAACGCTCTTCTATGTCAACAAGCGACCTTATTGCGACTATTTTCTCCAGCGAGTCTCGGAATGGTTCCAACTCGTTATCTTCACAGCATCCGTCCCGGCTTATGCCGATCCCATGATTGACTGGCTCGAGAAGGACCGCAAATACTTTGCACGCCGCTACTATCGCCATCATTGTACTGCCACTCCTGAAGGCTATGTCAAAAACCTGTCAAGCGTGGAAAAAGACCTGTCAAAGGTCGTCATCATCGACAATTCCCCCATATCGTACGTCAACCACGAGCACAATGCCATTGGCATTGAGGGCTGGATCTCGGACCCCACCGACCACAGTCTGTTGCACCTACTACCGATGCTTGACGCTCTCCGTCATTGTCTTGATGTCCGCTCTGTTGTATCATTGAAGTCTGGTGATTCGGCTTTCACTACACCAGTGAGTTAGGCCGTGTTCTTCACCATTGCTATCAGGACCTCTGTCAGGTCTCTGTCTAGATTAATGCATATTTATCATTTGGCAACTAGAAACGAAACTTATCTTTATCGTTGTTACCTCTTCTTCTTCTTCTTCTTCTTCTTCTTCTTCTTCTTCACGAGTTAACATAACTGTTAAGTCGGGTCCATAGACTTGCCTCATTCTTTTCCCCCCCACCACGAATGGGTTTGACAATGTTGAGTCCGAGTCCATCGACAATCGACGTCTTGCGGCCTTGACTGCCCTGTGAACTTGTCGAATTGTTGCGCGCATCGGCAATATGATCCCCAAGTAATGTGAGGTTTTTGGCAAACGCATCCCGCTCCTCGGCAAGGCGCGCCTCAGAAGTACGCTGGGACTCTTCAAGCGAGTGTATGCGCTCGTTCCGCGCTGCCAAAAGCTTCTGAACTACTGCCAACTCCGTCTTGAGCTGCGAGTTCTGCTCCATCATTTGCCGCTGTACGTGTGTCAACTGCTCCAAATTGCGTTGCAAAAGAACAACCTTCTTCTGATGCTGGCGCGTGCTGCGACTACGTAGCTCGGCATTCTCATCTCGCGCTTGATCAAGCTTGATCTCAAGCTCCACTATGCGATCACACCGCTCTTGCACAATGGCCATTAGTGACTGCTTCATATCAGCCTCGTCTTCCTCACGAGAGTCCGATTTCTTGGCCTGAACTTGTGCTAGCAGCGCCTCATTCGTCTTACTGAGATTGTTGATCTTGTCCATCAACTGACTAACAAGGTCAGAGTCCTTAGAGGACTCACCTAGCTGTTGCTGAGATACTTCCATGTCAGGAGCCTTCATGTCTGGCAAAATCTCTTCTTGTATGCTGCGCTGACCACCCCCGGCGGGGCCATCACTAAACTTGCCAGTAGGAATAGTCGGCGACAATGGCGACGTAGGAGATGCAGGAGACGATGGGATCGTTGTGGCATCAAGTAACTCCTGCTTAGTGGCTTCGAGCCGACGAGCAAGGCTCGCCTTGTCATCCAAAAGCCCAGTTACTTGGATTTGTAGCTCCTTGTGTTCAAACAAAAGCTTTTCATGGTCAAGGCGTAGTTGACGGCCATCTTCAGCTCGTAGCTCGGCTATCAAGGCTTCCTGACGTGCAATAATGTTCTCCTTCTTTGCCAACTGGTCTTGCAGAGCGTTCTCGTTACGGATGTACTCATCAAAAACATCATCCTGGGGAGCAGGAGACAATGGCATGAAAGCGGTATCTTTGTCAACACTTGTTGACTCGGTCGACAACGTCGATACGGACCAGCGGTTCGAGGCTGTTGCAACTCTGCGTAGCGGCGTAACTGTAGAGTTGGATCGTGACAGAGTTGATGGACCGACGCCACGGGGAGATGAAGGCGCCGACGGTACAGAGGAACTGGGGCTCTCGAACTCGACCCAATCCGCTTTTGATGGTGGGTTATTGGTGCGCCATAGCAGAATCTCACTCTCAAGCTTCTGGCTGTAGGCGATGCGAGCATCAAGGCGAGTTTGGCACGACCGTAGTAGCTGGCGTAGCTCGGTCGGACTAAGCTCAGCATTGATTTTGGCCTTGTTCTGAATTGTCTTGGCACGTACACCAAAACGCAACGTCGAGATGGTCTCGGCGTCATTGTAAGATGACGGCGAGCAGTTGACAATAAGGCTTGTGCGAGAATTTCCTCCCAGCGACTCTTGTAGAATACGTGTCAATTTGGAGTCACGGTATGGAATATGCGAAGCTTTGGCATCGGTGAGGGCGTTAATCACGTTACCCAAAGCTGACAGAGACCTGTTGATTTTCTTGGCCTCTTCTAATGTCTGGCCAGAAGCACCAGTTTTGCCGACCTTTTCAGAGCCTGCCAGATCGACAAGAAACAGCTGGCCTGTCTTTTGCGAGCCAGTGGACAGGTTCTTCTGCGATACAACAATGACAAAAATGGAATGTGATCTGGAGGATTCCTGATTCATGTTTGTTGAGGCAACACTGCGAATGCGAGAGCCCTGTCGCATGACCTGGTAAACCTCGCTGGCACTAGCCACGTACTCCTCGGTGAGCCCCTTTACATAGACTCCACGCGTCTTGTCCTCATGGATGGGTAGGTTGTCGTTGGACGGGTTCAACAGATCCTTGATGCGCTCCATATAGATTTCCATGTAACTGACACGTACCGTGTACTCGATATCAGGCGGAGATGCGCGGATCATGCTAAAGATCTGGTCTACAATGCGAGGAATAGCACCACGCGAATCAGGGTCATCAATGCTGGGACCCATCATCGTGTATGATTTTCCCGAGCCTGTCTGACCATAAGCAAGAACTGTGCCGTTATAGCCATTGAGGATATCTTCGACGGTTGGGCGCAGACTGTACTCAAAGACTTCATGCTGACGACTATCGCGTGCAAACACCCGATCAAATGTAAAAGTGCCTGTAAAGTCTTTGGTATCGATCTGGCACGTGTTTTCAGACACAAACTGAACAATGGATGAAGCAGCATCATCGGCAGACTCGAGCTCGTTTTCGGGGCGAAACCGCGCAATGACCTTGATATTGTTGGCAGATGAATCGGCGGCAAAGGAGGCCCTACTAGGGGGCCGTTCGTGCATCATCGCGTCGTGTTTACACCAAGTGGTGGATTTGAGACCACAGAGTCGGCAAGAAATCTAACCACAACAAAAGCTCAACTGTCTCCAAAAATGCATCCCGTCGCGAACGGTATGTGTGAGACTTTTGGTTATGCAGTTGGAGCAATATATATATACGCGGTGCGGCGTGGTCGCTAGGCAACGATAAGCCTATTAGGGGGGAGGCAGTGGAGGGGTGTGAGAAGCAGTGAGAACTAGAGAGAGATAGAAGGTAGTCAGGAGTTGAGGAAATTGGAAGTGACAAGTGCCGACGTGGTAAAAGGGTGATGGGGTGACCTTTTAAGCACCCTTCAATGGATACTTTGCTCTGCGTAGCTCGGCTATTTCGCGATCCGTTTGAACTAACCAACGACTTACCACGACGGCAGTAACTGCACTTAACAAGGGCAAAAGCCACACATAATCATAACCGCGCCAAGGACGATGCTTTATATACCCGCCGGCAAGGACAACTGCTGCTTGAGCCAAGTTCAGGGTCGGTAGATGCTTTCTCATGGGGCTGAAGGCACCAGCAGCTTGAGGAAGATAGTAGATGGTGTAGGCGGCGAGAGCCGAGGCGAGCAACGATAGCAATGAAAGGCCGCCATTGTATCGACAGTAGGGAAGTACGACGTATACCGGAGTAGGAAGAAGAATAAGCGCTGCAAAAGCTGTCTAAGGTTAGTTATGTGCCGCCTTAAAAAACCTAGCAGTTCAAGAAGGACCCACTCTGAAGAAATTTTGTTGCTCAATGGCCTCAAGCTCAAAATCACGAATGACTTCTTCCTGTTCTTTGTTAGCAATGTTATGGCAGAGAACAAGTATTACACTCACCTTGTTCGTCGATTGGTCCGAGGCTAATATCTTTGTAGACTCTTCTTCTTCGCGACATTATGTTAAGTGTGGAAGATTGGAAACCCAGGAATTATGTGACTTATATCAATCTAAGAAATATCAAGCAAGCGCATCATGACAATAATATAATGTTATAAACATATTATAAGGTAATCAATTAGAAGGACATTCTTCAGGACATTCCTTCATTAATAATGATATTAAAAAAAACCTAGCGAGGACTCCGTGCACCAACATCTTATACACTTTCTCATACCCATTGCTCAGCAATTAATGCCATTAGATGCTCTAGGTTACATATCTAGCTCAGCCAGCTCAACAAAGCTTCACTCCTCAGCTCAGCTCAACAAGGTACAGCACAAATGGCTTGTAATCAGCGTCAACTAGCGCTCCGTACTCGTGAAGATCACCGCTATCAGGCTTGAACCTACCCTTCTTATCCTTCTCAACAGCATTGCCTCCCAGGTAACCAAACTTGCTAATAAGTAGCTCCTCCGTCTTCTCAACCGATCGGTTAGGCGGCGCCACAAACACATTGGTCAGGAAGTTGGGAGGCAGTCCGTACCGAAGTACACTCTCAACAAACACTCGTAGGGCTTTGATGTGGGCCCAGCCCTTGACAATGTCAACGTAAGCTGCGCGCGAAAGACGTACAACCTCTCCCCACAGTTTACGTTCCTGCTCCGAGGCCACCGAGTGTTCTTTGCGAAGATCGGCCACAAAGCTGTCCGAGTACTTGAACTCACGAGGTGTCCATTTAAGCTCGCGCGCCTTGGCCACAAACTGTGGCACATACTTGTTGAACAGTGTCACTGCATATAGGATGTACTCGTCATCTTCAGCAATGACGGCCGCCGACCGCGGAACCACCATAGGAACAACTGTCTCGTACGCGGTTAGAAAGTCCTTGTTGGCCTGCTTCGGCACGGCCACGAGCACCGTATGAAGATACTCCGAGTCAAGTACAAAATGCTCACGGCGCACTACATCGTGTAGCGAGCGCACAGACAGATTGCCCGTCTGCTTGCGGTCCACAGCCGAGAGGTTCGACTTGGCTGTCGAATAGTTGTTGAATGAAGTACGTAGGTCCGAGTCAAGTGTAAACACCTCCTGGCTAATGACATCGACAAGTTCAGCAATAGACTTGTCAATGCGGTACTTGGAAGTGCTCCAGGCAAAGTTACGGAAGTACTGCGATGCCGAGTACTTGCCATCAATGAGCTTGGCTGTAGCCGCCTGCGACTCCGTGTCGTATATTGAAGCAATAATATCGCTCGCCTTGCCAACAATGCCTCCAATCTGACCGTCTACTTTCGCCAGCTCTTCCGACTGTTGCACAAGGTTGTCGAGAGTGCCGATTTTGAAGGACGGGATGGGGAAATGGCCGAGCTGGCTGCTATCAACGCCCACATTGTCCACCAGCCATTTGTCCAATTGTGTCTGAGGGTCGCCGCCAGCGGGTGCGGCACTCGACGGTAGAGACGTTACAAACAGCTGAGACATGGTGGCCTAGTCGTTGTGTCAGAGCAATTGCTTCTACTGTCGGTTTGATTTGATGGTGGTGGTTAACAGGAGAGAGGAACACACAACAAGACAATGGACTTGATGAGCTGGCGGATATAGGGATTTAGCCTGGCGGATACACGCATATCTATATATATAAGTTAGACCCCTGCCGCTCTACCGAGTCTACATTATGACAGCTAAAACGTACCCAAGGCTATACGCCATAACAATGACGATGAGAAATCATTATTTGTGAGTCTTGAAAGGGGTTAGAGCTCCCTCTTCTTGTGTCTAACTCTTCAGAAACTAGGTTAACTTGGCACTTGATATGAGTTGTCCATTTGACATCCCAGACAGCCTCGAGATTATTGGAGATACAGCCGAGACTCGTGGAGTCACGGTTACACGGTCGTTTGCAGCTACCGAACTTATAGCTTCCAATCCTCCTCTTCTCGTGATGCCAGATGACCTGTTTGACCGTTACAGGTGTCTTATATGTCGAGAAGAATCTCGCGGATCACAGCAGCTACGACCGTGTGCTAAATGCCATTGCTATCTGCACCCAGCATGTCAGGACCGTCATGTCGAGTACTTTTGCAAGATGATGCGTTTGATTCCACCGGATTTCCACGGCATCGAAGCCGACATATTTGCGTTCATGTGGATGTTGTTGATAGTGCTGGCTGCAGAGCCACACCGCTTAGCAGCACTCAAGTTTTTGACCAACCACAAGGAACAGTTTCAGAAAGACGGCCGGTACTCTCAGTTTCTGCACATTGCCGAGCGTGTGGTGCAGACGCGCGAAGCAGAAGGGCTCATTACTGTAGTAGGAGATATGGAGCCTGATGCCGAGTTTGTGGCTGATCTTATATGCCTCTACTCGGTCAACAACTTCCGCTGGATCAACAGCAAGTTTGCAGACTGTGGTATTGGCTTGGATCTTATCGTGGCTCTCATTAACCACTCATGTGCTCCCAACTGTTATGTGTACGTAGACGGAGGTAAGACGCAGATCGGGGCACTCACTCATATCCCCAAAGGTTCGCAGTTGACAATAACGTATGTTGCTGGGACACAGAAACGCGAAACACGGCAGCACTTTCTGCAGTGGTACTATTTCTTTGAGTGTCAGTGTCCACTGTGCAGCAATGAACGCGTGTCGCCTAGCGATGCTCTGCAGTGTCCGAGGTGCTCGGCAGTGTTTCTGCACTTTAAGTGTCCGTGGTGCGGGTACCAAACGGATAAGATTCAGCTACAAAAGGCGCTTGCTGCAGTCGAGAGCTACATGTCTTCACAAGACGTGCAGGATCTTGTTAGTGAAACTAATGTGCTGGCAGCAGCATCTGTTCGGGAGCGCGGATTCAAGCTTATGGCGAAACTCATTCAAGACACGGATCTTTCATGTAGCCGCGAGCCATTTCACCAGCTGGCCGACGTGCTGTCCAAAGCATCGGCGTTTATGGACGACTTTGACGCAGTGTTTCTGGTTCATTTTGCACTTGTGTGTCGGTCGGCAGTGCTGACAGAAGCACATCTCATTGTTTCGCCGTCTCTAGCGGCGCAGTTGCGCGTTATCATCACTGAAGGCGCCGTGACAGTTGGCCGTACCACCAACGAAGCTCTGCGTGACCATATGTTTGTGGCCCTGTCGGTGATGAAGCGGTACCTGCTCAAGTACCCTGTTCAGTGTCACCGGTTTGAGGACGAGGATTTCCCACTGCGTGGACTCGTGGCTGTTTCTGGGCCCGTCAGCTTTCAATGGTTGATGACGGCATTTCTGGATCTTGTGGGAGTCAGCAGCAGCGCAACCGTGATGCGGGACATTGCGTTGCGGCAGTCACGCGCGTTTCACAAGATGATTCTCGTGACCCCATAAACATGAAGTTGGATCATGATGCCGAGGAGGAGTTTTTTAAAAAACAAAAAACTGAGTTGGTGTTATATTAGTTGTTGGTTGTCGTTAGTGTTTTAGTCCATCCCGGTTTTCCTGTACCAATATCAATGCAATGATTAGACAGTGGAAGGTTATTTGGACGATATTTTTGACCATCGTGGTGACATGCCGAGCCATGGAGTTTGAAGGACCCGAGGAGCCAGTTATCGAAGCTCTTGTGTATCCCGACATGACCAGCGACATTTGGCGTGTAGAGCCAAATCCAGTGCACGCATACCAAACAGTCAAGGCCTTGGAAGGTGAAGATGAAGTAGATGGTCGTCCGACAACAACAACAACAACAACAACAACAACAACAACAACAACAACAACAACAGTGCCTGGACAATTGAGCACAACCGAACAAGAACTTACAACAAGTCCATCAGCAGAATCTCGACGGGCCAATATTCAAACGAGTTGCGACAACAGCAGGTTTGGCGTCGACCTCGTAAGGTATGGCACAGTGCCAGCCGAACTGATGCTTCACCAGTACGAGCATGTACCATTTGTAGCCCAAGACCGGAACAAGCGACGGGCATCACTTGTTGCCGGTAATTCGACGGCTGTGGTTGTATACAGGAACGGTGGTGATGACAGTGAACTGAGTTGGCAGCAACTGATTCCTCTAGTGCTGACAGGAAAGCACGAGTGTTGGATTGCTGAGAACAGTCAGCAGCAAGCAGTGGCAGTGAGTTCACGTAGTCTTGGAGTGACACTGTACGTGGTTGCTAGTCAGTATGAGTCGCACTATTGACTACAAGAGTTTAGGATTAGCACATACAATCTGCTTTCAAAGTGCCCCCCTCTGACGGATCCGATGTCCGAGAAGATGGCCGAGCCGATGATGGTAGACAGAATAAACGTCATTATCGGGAAAAGTGAGTTTCAGCTGTGCAGATTTTGGTGGTTTTACTAGGACGTGTAGATGCAGGGGTTCATAATCGATGACCTCAGTGGATACCAGTTGAAAGAAATACGATGCAGTAGTATGTCACAATACCGAGAACCGTTTAATAGGTATCAATGCCAATTGTAAAATGTAGCCAGCTAAAGGATCATTTAGTAACAAGGTACTAGCATAGAGCTACACGGTGAAATGATCAATATGTTTAGACAAGGTCGTGATTTAGCAGTTTAATAAATCGATCGTGGGGACTTCATACTAGACGATCAGACAGCGCAGGTCCCAGGGTTCAAGGGTCCTTACGGGGTACTTAGGTCCAAGTCTAGGGATTACCGTCCAAGATAATGTATAACCGTATAGAATTTCCGAGTCTAACAATACCGTATAGCACACCACTAGCCAATTGCACTCATAAACTATACGGGATGGTCCAGAAACCCGGTAGTTTGGTATCTGCTCAAAGACCCGCTGACTATCAAAACGCATATGCATGCAGGGTACAACATGAAACAAGTCGGCACTAGCGGTGAAGATCGAGGGGTTGACAAGACTAGCCAAGATAGGGAAGTGGCCGGGTCAAAAGAGGGGTATACTTGTAATGGGTAGTTATGAGACAATTGAACAGTTTGGAAGAGACAATTGAATAGTATGAATGTTAGTAGTCTTCTCTTTCCTGTCCCCTCTCTCCGCTCTACCCTCTTCCCTCCTTCTACCCTTGTGAGTCAATGGCCAGATGCAGGGCATTTACGTTTACTGACAGGGCCAAAAAACGTGATGTATGCAATGATAATCCCGACCTCCGCAAAGCCCCGTAGAAACCCGTAGAGGCCCCCGCTCCTCGCTAATGCCTGCTTATTGTAGTTGCCTACACCGTGGTGGGGTCAAACGTGCCGTTCTCTCGAACCAGTAGATTGGCTCAGTGATAGGGTAGCAGGTAGCAATAGATAGGAGTAGTGGTAAGTCCAGTAAGTCCATTGATAGGACAACGGGATAGGAGTAGCAGGGGTATAGGTAGCAAGGGTAGAGTAGAAGGGATAGAGTAGCAGGGGTAGAGTAGCAGGGGTAAGATAGCAATGGATGAATGATAACATGAAACGGTGTACCGTAGACTGTAGTGTAGTTATTGAAGTGTTAATGTATTAACAACTGTAGTGTAATGACTGTAGTGCAATGACTGTAACCTGGTTAACTAGACTGTGCACAGTAGGGACTGTAGACTGTCCACTGTAAGTAGTGCAAGTCTAGCGATTGATGGTCCCATTGTGCACTGCAAACAACCGTAAACAGTACTGTACCGTATACAGCACTGTACCGATATCAGCTGCGCCTGTACTATACTGCAACAGGAAGCTCTGGGTAGCACTTAGCTCAGTGGGTCCTAAACTCAGTTGGAGTGGGGTAGCAGGAAGAAGGTTCGGTTGTACAGGATCCGAGTCCGACAGCAAGACTCTAATAGTAGGGAGCTTCTACGTCTATGTATGCCTAGACTGTTAAGAGTTAGAGTCAAAGTCATATTTGTCATCATTCATTCACTATCATAGTCCAGCTACGATTGTAGGCGAGGGAAGTCGTATTCGAGTTCCAAGGGTGGTTTGGTGACCGGTTTAGGCGGTAACACAAGCATCAGAGAGCGAGGGGACGCAGCATCGTCTGTGCGACTCAACGATGGCCGTCGCGATGACGATGTGTACAGCTGGATCCCGGAACGTATGTATAAAGAGTGACGACGCGGTCGTGGCACAGGCATTGATGCTGATGTCATTGATGCCGAAGACACCGAACTGGCATCGGTCGAGTCGTCACCAGCCACAAATGGGCTGAACCGGGCACTGTCATAATCCGAGTCAAGATTCGGCGACAGTGACGCGGTGGTAGCGATGCTCAGCGGCCGGCGCCGGTCAACGGCAGCGTCTGACGGCTGGGTGAAGACGAAATCGGCAAAGCTAGCATCGTCACTTGTCAGTAGGGGTGACGCCTTGGCCGACGCAATGGCTTGGCTCCAGCGCTTGGCGCGGTCCTTGTCGTCGCCAAACATGAGGTCTGCATCGAGCTCGTTGAGGCTGTCGTACCAGCGGAGTGGCAGCGAGGTGCGGTGCGTGTTGGCTGTGGATGAGTCCTTTTGTCGGCACTCATCGGAGCAGTAGATCTGTTGGGTGCTAGAAGAGGCAATCTGCGTATCACATACGGTGCAGAATGCCGGGAATGCTTGCGAAGTGTGTGTAGATGGAGTTTTTCGGAGCATGACGTCGGTTATTGCTGTGATGATGGGTGGTTGTCCTAAGTAGTAGGCAGTTGGTGGTAATGCGGTAAGTGGTAAGTGCGGTGAGCGGTAAGCGGTGATGAGTGGGCAAGTCAGGAGTGAAGTATAAACACTAGGTTGTGTGAGTCAGTAGTAAGTGGCCAGCCAGTAGTGGTTAGTAGTAGTCAGTAGGAAGTCTGTCGTAATGAGTAATAGTTCAGTAGCAAGTCTGTCGTAATCAGTAGTAATCAGTAATCAGTTGTGGTCAGTAATCACTAGGAATCACCAATCACTAATCCAAGTGCAAATCCAAATAGCCTTGTGAAACCACAATGACAACGTTCAATGCAGTGTACTAGGTATCAGTGCAGTTTCAGTGCCTGACAGTCACTCATAACAGGGGCCCAGGTCAATATGTAGCTGATATAAGTAGACAATGCCACCACCACAGAGGATTGTCTCTAGTATAATCACAACCAAAGAATAATGCTCAAGTCTTGATAATAAATCGTTCCCACCCCCCTTTAACAAGTGGAAAAAGTCACAAGTGAAAAAATCCACTGGCGGCCCGCGCCATTATATACTAGCGCAGCCCAAACTAGAACTGCACACCACACCCGGCAGGCCCCAACCCGGACCCAACTGCAGGTGCACTGCACCACTTAGCGGCGGCCGCATAACTAAGCGCGGTCAATATTATCTGCACATTTCCTATACGGGAGAGCGGCAGGTGCAAGGCTCCAAAGAGGGAAGAAGAAGGAGGTAGGCAGTAGACAGGAGTAGATTGGATGGGGGGAGGTGGCAGTGTAATAGATAACAGAGTAGAGATTGGATGACGATTTGATTGAGATTCAATTAGATGGAGATTACGGCGATTGCGTGGTGAAGCACGACATTGGACTGACAAGGTTGGGGACTTGGGTACCTAGGGTGATCCTTAGATTGCGACACCACATGATGAGATGGCAGAGTGTTCTAAGTATTGACGGGTATCCGATCTGAGTACTTGGGTACTTGGTGGGGTATTCTCTGTGTCTATCACTGGTTGTGGATGTTTTCGTCTACCCTTCTACCCTTCAACCCCTCTACGGTCTCCCCTGTATCATCTGTACTATCTCTTACCTCTACTATCTCTTACCTCTACTATCTCTTACCTCTACTATCTCTTACCTCTACTATCTCTTACCTCTACTATCTCTTACCTCTACTATCTCTTACCTCTACTATCTCTTCCCTCTATTGTTTTCTCCCTCTACTGTTTCTCCCTCTACTGTTTCTCCCTCTACTGTCTGTCTACCATCTCTCCTCTCTACATTCCTCTACATTACCTCCATATGACCTCCTCACTCCCCTCTCTTCCCCTCTCTTCCCCTCTTCCCCCTCTATCCCCTCTTTTCACCTGCCTATCCCCTCCCTTCACCCGCCTTCCCCCCTCCCAAGTTCTCACCCCCCTTTGCCCCCCTATTCCCATGACGTACGTGTCGTAGTAGTTTAAGGCCCCTCTCACCCCACAATATGCACCCACCGTTTGTACCGATTTGGGATATACTGTCCCGTTTGGGAGCACCGATAAGGCCATGTAGCATATCACTGGCACGCAATACTACTGGCAATCTGCTGGCAATCTGGTGCCAATCCACGCCAGTTATGCCCATACCTACGCCTCATCATACGCCTGACAGTCACGCCCGCCTATACCTAGACCCACGTTTTACGTTTGTACGCCCTGGACCGCCCAACCTCGTAGGCTCTGATGATGTTGCGAAGGGTGGGGCCTATTTGGCGCTGGGACCTCCACCACGTTACCGTATGATGGGATTAACGGTATTATTAGATATGTAAAAGTATTATCTTGGTTAAATAACAGTATTATTAACTGACGTGGTAGTGTGGAAACGAGTGTCATTGTCATGAGACTTTGGGCTTTGAACTGTCGCCGATATCGGAGCAGTACACACCAAGGCGGCGGCACATGGCCCAGTCGGGCAAGTCGTCTGGGTTCCCGTCATTAAACCTACCAATGACTGTCGTCGATGCCGAAACTGAAACCATAGCCACAATCCGACCCACCGTGTTGGTTACCAATCAACATCGGTGTACGCAGCACTTTACAAACGGTCTGCGAGCGGCTGAGCCTGACTTTTTGTGTCATGGCTCACACACATTCCTTCTCCTGCTGCTCCTTCTTCACCTTGTGAGCCCCACACATCATATACCTCACAATAGTTATATGACTAGTAAATTAAGAACCATTTCTTGTAATTCATTATCCATTTAAATGACTCTGGTGACACTGTTTATAGAGTCATTGCCCTTTAACTAGCCATTATGGACCATAATTTTGGTATGCGGCACTCTATGCTCATGCGGCATCATTGTTACGCCTGTTATTTAACGTTTATAGCTTGTTCAAGATAAGCTCGTACCGTTTAATATCTCACTACTCACGCCTTAACATGAGTGGGCTGAGTCAAATTGTAAAATGAAATCCTTATTGTAGAGATAAGTCTACAATTGAGTAATAATGGAAAGTATTACAAAGTATATCAGTAGACAGTCAGTCAGGTTATACTAGCCAGTGACACAACTAGTGATACTTCACCAGTAATCTCTTACAAGTAATCTCCGTGATACTTAACTAGCAGTACCTAACCAGTGATACTGAACCAGTAATACTTAACCAGTGATACTTACCTAGTGATAGTTGACTAGTGCACTCAACTAGTCGTACTATATAGACACTTCAGTACTATAGACACTGTAGTAACACTACTCACTTACTCAACTACTTTTCAATACTACCTACAAACAATTATTAACACGTCCCATCACAGAACGCCCATTGTAATGTGTAACATTGTACTGTTTGTACTTTGTACCCACTCTAACTGCACCTCTGCTCATCTCTACGTCACTTGCATACACTGCCACGAAATACCTCTATAGCTCTACATGTCAATACTAACACGTGGACAACTACATTAGTGCACAGACTCTACTTCGAGCTAAACAATGGAACCACTGTCAAAACCAAACTTACCACTTTTTGATCCCATCTACATACATCTACCACTATTTTCTCCGCCCCCCACCCTCCATCATCTCCACTGTTCGCTACCAACTCTACTATACACCCCTGCCGCGACCCCTACCGCGACCCCTGCCCGAGTTTTGTGCGGCCGGGCACCCTGTGCGACCCTTGCCCTCAATCTGATACTCCCCTGCGCAGCCGTACCTGGGCTGAGCATTCCTCAGTTGACAACGCGACTCGATACGACAATTCCTAATCTATCATTCTTTCAACTCAATTGATTTATCTTTCAACAATTGTACACACACGCATTTGTACCATTGTTGCAATTGCATTTTATCTTCCTTCTCCCTTTTCCTCCTCTTTCTCTACCTTACTTTTACCGCTTCAACTTTTAACCGCTCCACCGAGCCCTCTCCTCTCCACCTCCCCTTACCCGGTACGTACCCCCGCCCTGCCAACCCGAAATTAATCCCACACAGCGCTCATTTCTCGTGTGCTTCTCCCAACACTCCATTGCATCTTACTTGTCGTTTTGGTCCCGATCCGCCAGCCCAATTGCGTACACGCGCCCATGTTGACTCGTGTGTCTAGTTACTAAACTGCTTTCTACTCTCGCCCATGTCGGACTTCTCCGGTGGAGCTGGCACTCCATTTGACCGGCCTTTTCGGTACGTGAAATGTCCTCTTCTTTCTTCCCCGCGTGGGGTCCTTTGCTACACAAGCTTTTGGCCCCGTTTGGGGTGCGTTGTCGAGACTGGACCTCCCCGTTCCTGATACAATTGCCTTGTTCAATCCATACTAACTTTATAGCCTCGAAGGCAAATCCATTTGGAAAGACCGGACCGTTTCTCACCAGCTGTACCCATCATCATCGGCATCGGCTGCTGCTTCGGCTCACTCGACTCCCTCGTCGTCCCTGTACTTACCGCTCTCTTCTTCCTCTTCGGTCTCGTCTTCGGCTGCATCTTCAACGCAACAGCCCGTAGGAGGTACTCGTCCCCTGCGCTCCCGTGCCCGTGCTGGAACCCTGCCTTCACGCCTGTCACCAGCCCTAGTCGGCCGCCCCGGCTCGACTGCTTCATTGGGTAGCCTGGCTCTGCTATCACCATCTCCCTCACCGGCTCCTTCACCCACAGCGCAATCGCCCCGTTTTGAGTTTCCTCAGCATCACCAAACCGCTTATGCAGCTGCTGCTCGGCCCTTGGCCCCGTCCGTGCCGGCTCCGGCTCCGGCTCCGGCCCCTGTCTCAGTACCGGCGCAACCGGTCTCGACACCGTCTTCCGTGTCACGTCTGCGTTCTGGTTCCTTGAATCTACTTGACCGACCTTCATTTGCTCCGTTTGGTTCCTCGATTTGGGGCCCCGACAGCCAGCAACAGCAACAACAACAGCAGCAGCAGCAGCAACAACAACAACAGCAGCAGCAGCCTCAACCTCCTAAGCCTCAGCAACCTCCTCAACCTCAGCATCTTCATCATCAGCAACAACCACCGCAACCGTCTCACTCTTCACAGCAGTCCCAAGACCTCCACGGAATCTCCGAGTACGACGATCCCATGAAACCGTTTCTCAACGAGCTGGCTGCTCGCCCTGACGTCTCACGCCTTCGCTCCTACACCGTTAATACGATGCCCTTTGCACTCGACCTCGACGATGACAAGGATACCACCTCTTATCTCCGCCATCCTCAGCATCAGCAGCAGCAGCACAACCACCACTCATCTTACGTTCAGTCGTTGGGTGTCCCAATGGGTGGCTCTGCTATGCCGCCACACATCCAGCAGCTAATGAGCCCCAGCCGCCCGCGCGCCCAGACGGTTGCTTCACTGTTTGCTCACCCAATGGCTGACCATGAGCACTATCTGCCGGCCAAGCCGTTGTCCAGCGACGATACCTCGATAGTCCCAACCCGCTCATTGTGGATCGGCGGCCTGCCTCCAAGCGTCTCTGAATACGCACTGCAGTCTGTCTTTGCGTCTTATGGCCACATAGAAACAGTGCGCGTTCTTACCCACAAACAATGCGGATTTGTGACATTTGCGTTGCTTGACCATGCTGTCCAGGCCCGCAGCCTTCTAAATGGCCAGGAGCTGTTTGCTGGTGCAGGTCCTGCACGTATTGGCTTTGCCAAGGTTTTTGACCGCAAATCGCCTAACTCAACGTCTCCTGAACCCGACTCGATCTCATTGCCCCCTGAAGAGACGGGAGTCCCCTCGACACATCAGCAACAGCAACAGCAACAGGAACAACAACAGCAGCAACAACAACAGCAGCAGCAAACTCAAGTGTTCCCCACTACTGTCGACGAGCCTCAACCGCTGAAAGAGATCGCGCGTGACATTGAACTCATTGCCATCAACCTTGGTGGCGATGCCGAAGAGCAGGTGCTGAATCGTGCTTCATTGGCCCGCGCGGCGGGTTTCACTGCATTCAAGCCCAAAATCCCTCCTGTTGGCGAGCCCAATGCTAATCCGACGTATGATGCGCCAATGCTTCGCGAGGTCCGCAAGAAGATTGATTCGGGCTCGTGCACGCAGCAAGAGGTCGACGAAATCGCGCTCGAGCTTCTTGATGATGTTGCAGAACTGTCGAGTGACTACGTTGGCAACACCGTTGTCCAGAAACTGTTTGACACGTGCTCAGAGGAGGTAAAGGACATGATGCTCACGCGCATTGCACCTCACCTAGCAGAAATCGGCGTCCACAAGAACGGAACCTGGGCTGCGCAAAAAATCATCGGTGTCGCCAATACGCGTCGTCAGATCAACACTATCTGCAATGCTCTACGCCCATACACTGTGCAGCTCTTTTTGGATCAGTTTGGAAATTATGTCATTCAAGGCTGCCTTAAGTTTGGCTCTCCCTGGAACGACTTTATATTTGAAAGCATCCTGCAACAATTTTGGCCGATTGCACAGGGCCGCTTTGGTGCCAGAGCAATGCGTGCCTGCTTGGAGAGCCAGCATACTTCTCGCCAACTTCAGAGGTTGCTCGCTGCAGCTGTTGCCGTTCATGCTGTACAGCTGGCCACCAATGTCAATGGTGCGCTGCTGCTGACTTGGTTCCTTGATACTTGTGCGCTTCCTAACCGTCATGCCATCTTGGCGCCGCTCATTATCAACAACCTTGTGCCCCTGTGTACTCATAAACTAGCATCTCTCACAGTGCTAAAGGTTGTAAACAAGTCGGAGCCTGGTGCCCGCGAATCGGTGTTTGACGCTCTCTTCAACGCTAATGATGAGCTAGCCATGGCAAGACTGCGACAGATTGCATCGGATTCTCAACATGGCGCAACATTCTTGTACAAGGTGGTGTCTTCGCCTCAGCTCGATGTTCATGAGAGAAACATTGCTGTTTCGCAGACGCGTGCTGCTTTACTAGGAATTCGTGCCTCGCCATCCCACGGTTACAAACGATTGATGGATGAGGTGGGATTAACTAGACACGTTGGTACTGCTGGTTCTGTTCTAGTGCCCAATGACAGTTTGCAGCAGCAACAACAGCAGAATGCCGCCATGAAGCACCGTCGTCCTCAAGGTAATCCTCAGCGTCCGGCCACTGCCATTGGCCAGCCACCGCAATACGTGCCATCTCATGCTATGGGAGTGTACTCGGACCCACCTACTCAAACGTCTTACGCATCTGTCGATGGCGGTTATGCCCCCTCATACGGGCAGCTTCAACCTAACGTTGACCCTTATGATACCGAGTACGCCCAGCAGCAGTTTAGCCATCTGTCGCTAGGCCAGTCCGGCCCTCAGTATCAGTATGCCGGGGGTCGCGATACAGATTACTTCTCGACTGGATACATCAATCCTCCAGCTCCCCAGATGATGGGTTACGCTTCGTTCCCAGTCTACGATCACTCCGACATGCATCGCGAGTGAGGAGTTATACATATGATAATCATCATCATAATTCGATTAAAAAAATCCTTGCTTCTCTTGTTTTATTTCATTTATTGAAATAAAAAACTTTGCTTCATCGAAAGGGTTAGAATATGGACCCCGCTTGACGTAATTATATATATATGCAATCGTGGTGAGTAGTGAAATCGACATGGCGGCATCAAAACCTATGAGATGGCAGCTGTTCTTAACGCCTCTAATGCTGCGTCGCCTTGTTGGCGAATTGCCGCGACAAGCTGATCGCACGCATTCTGTAGCTGACGTTCTGAATTCTCAGCATTCTTGCGAACCCATTCGGCAATCGTCATATCAAGCATCTCGGCAGAAATCTGCGCCGGTTGTTCATCAACAGACAGGCCGCTGAGAACTGCAAAAACGTTATCCACATCAATAAGCTTCCATTGCGACTCAATGACTTGCTTGCCAGATCGTGAAGGCGTTGACATATTGGTATCAAGTTCTCTCAGAACGGGATGTGCCACTGCTGACAGATCAAGAAGAGCTTTGGTTGTGCGAGGCAGCATTGCCTTTGGCATTTCAACAATAGATTCCGACTGAGATGTCGACGAGCTGAATCGTTTCCAATTGACAGAGGCAGATGACTCGCCAACAGACATCGTAGCTGCATCATCCATGACCTCAGCTACGACCAGCGCTGACTGTGATTCAGTGTGTGATTCGAACGAGTGAGCTGCCTGCTGTGGAGGGGCATTTGGTTCAACTGCATTTACAGCAGACTCGTCATCCTGTATCACTTGCTCTTTTGCTTCCGACTGTGAAGCCATAATTTCGTCACGTACCTCGTCATTATCAACAACAGTAGAAGGCTCCACAGGATTAACACCAGTAACTTCAGGGTCGGCTACCTTATTAGGCTCTTGCTGCGATGAAGGCACTAGATCTGGCACTATAGACTCAGCAACAGACTGTACCTCAGGTTCATCTTCAGGCTCGTCTTCCGCTTTGTCTTCACATTCACTTACAAGCTCGTCTCCAAATTCGCCGTCGAGTTCGTCATGAGGCTTGCTGTGGGGAGCCAGCGCAGGTTCACTATTGATAGTGTCCAGTTGTTCACCGTCTGCCGGTATAGAATCACCATTGAGTTCAGAGTCTGTCGCGACGTTATCGACGGGGTGGTCATCCACGGGGTCGGCCACAGGGTCGTTCACATCATCATCCGTAGGGTCGTCCACAGAATCGTCCACAGGGTCGTTCAGAGCATCATCCTCAGGGTCGTTCACCGCATCATCCACTGGGTCGTTCACAGCATCCTCCAAAGACTCCTTCACACACTCCTGCACATTGATAGTCTCAACGACAGACGAATCAACGGCGACATTGTCGGATACATCTGGGACCTCGGATAACTCTTCTACCAGCTGTTCAGTAGCCTCATTTCCAGACAGTTTCACAAGCTCCGGCTCAGGCCCCGCGATTTGAGGTTCATTAGGTTGCTGCTTGACTGACCTCGAAGTCATCTCTGCATCTGACTCATCATATGAAATAGCCTTGATCTGTCGACGCGAGCGACTGGCAGGTGTTGTTATCTCAAATGATTCGTCAGAGTCATCCTGCACCGAGTCTATGGAGAGCTTGTGGGTTGTGTTGGTAGCAGCAACTGGTTCTGGTTCCATGTTATCATCACTCTCAAATATTGATAGCCTTGTGACATTCTGTGATACAGTGCGGTTAGCAGATTTGCGTTTTTTGGTCTGCTTGTGTGACCGAGTTGTCGAAGACTTTAGCGACCGCTTCTTGGAAGCGGCGGCGGCGGCCGAGGTGTTTGTTTGTCCCTGGGGGCCTGACATTAATTCATCTGGGGGGTGCGATGTGAAAAACAGACATTCCGGATTACGTCGTTTATGCTCAGCATTAGGGTCGTCCTTTGGCTCCCAGCCATCGAGCTCCATTTCGCAATATGCGCACTTGGCTGTGTCTTCACCAGCATTGAGCGGGGAATAGAAGAAACCAGCGCGTGCCATGCTAAGACTCGTAGGGACCCAGCCACGCTTTGAATCATGGGGCCAAAACTCAAATGTCTCGAGACGCATGCTCAAAATGTCATCTGTGTGCGGGTTGTAATCGGTTCCATCGAGAGTCGTGAGATCGTCTTCATCTTCGGCAAGTGCTGTCCACGGTCGTCCAGTCAATTGGGCCCAAGCACAGCCTGGAGCATGAGCTAGATGCTCTTTGTTTGGATCATCATCGAGTTCCCAGCCGTCCAGAGAACGCTGGCACATGAAGCAGGTGGCATTATCTTCACTTTCGGTGTTCGGATTGAAGTAGAAGCCAGCCTTGGCCATAGCCTCTGGACTTGGCGATGTATGAGGCCATGCTTTGAAGTTTTTCTTAGCACGAGACTTGGATCCCGTTACCCAAGCCTTGTCAAAGGTCTGGAGTCGGACCTCTTGAGCATAAAGCGCCAGTTTGTCTTTTGTCATGGCGTTGAACAGGCAGAGTTACTGACTGTTTGAACAGTGAACATATAAACAAACACCAACGCGTCGCGGTCACGTGAACTCAGCCGTGCGATGCGGCTAGTATGAGATGAATGAATGTAACCGGAGATTGGTTGCGAATTGTTTCCGAGGCCTATAAAGATGTATTGAACAGTCATTATCATTTTTGTTTCAAAGAGATTCAAGAGTTTGGGGTTTGTTGGCAATTGATGTTCATTTTGGTTCGTTTCTATCAACCTCACTTATATAGTACATGTTCCCTACCCACCACCTCACCAGTTGAAGCTGACTTCATGGCGACTGTAGCACATTAACATAAAAGAAACTTAGATATAAAGTGGAGGTCTCGATTATGTTTTGATTGATCTCATAACTATCTCATCAGAGCTTTTTAAACGGTATTTCCGTGACTTTGGTAGTCCTTTATCGAGTACAGTCACGTGACTTACTAAGAAGTTCACCTCCCTAGTATAATGAAGCTTCTCATGATGAATGCCATGAATGATGCAGAGAAGATGCCTCCTGATTTCGATGATAGCGAGACTCTGGCTCTCGTCAATGATCTAGTTGACTTTGGTCATGGAATAGAAGGTAACAAGTTTGCTGAGCATATCCGGTTTGGTGGGAGCCAACCTGTGGATCTCGAGCGTCTTTTTGATTTTGCTGCTCGATACTTGCAACTTTGGGAGCTGACTGCAAACCTACAAGACCGTGCCTACGACACTACAAACTTCCCATTGAAGCATTATACAAAGGAAAGTCTTCCTGAGATACAAAAGTTCTTCTGGAGAGCAGATCTATCGACTACTTTCTGCGTATGTGAATGCGGCAATCTCATATTAGTGCTCGAGTTTGATGCTGGAACCGACGATTCTTGGCGATTGTTGGGCTTGGACGCTACAAGAAGCCATCTGGAGGTTCAATCGCTCCTTCTGGGTCTTGAAAGTAGCCCACGGTGGATGCCTACAATCACTGAAACCCAGTTGAATGAGCCACAAGCCCTCACTAAGCAATCAGCACAGCAAGAAGCAGATGATTACTGGAGTAGATACGACAATGATTCGGAAGATGATCCTGGTGCTGAAGCGAAGACAGTCGACAATGACGACGATTTCTACGAGCAATACGACAAGGTAGAAACTGCCGTTCAAGGAGATTCACTGCCATCTCCTGAACAAACACCTCTTCAACAGCATATATCTACTAGCATCACAAGTCTTCATCAATTTGCACAGAGTTCGGGCATGTCTAAAGACGAATTCTCGGCCATTGTTCTACGCACCCTTCAGAACTGCGATTGATCGGTCAGGTCCCAGGTTACATCTCCCCAGCTCATCACCTACCTTCCTGTATAATAACATCTATAGCTCAAAAATGGCCGTTACAAACATCTGTACATATGAAGAAATCCTATTCACTACTACTCTAGACTTGAAGCTAGCTTAAAAGCAAAATGATTTGCTTACTCGTCGTCAGAATCCTCTTCCGAGTCAGATTCATCCGAATCCACAGTCTCCAAGAACTGTAGAAACGGTTTGGCCGTCTTGCGGATCTTCTTGGCTGTGTCCTTGTCAACGTATTTTTTGGAAACTCGGCTACCCCATGTAAGCAGGGTATCCTTGGAGACAATATCGTTGGCATATACTTCATTGAGGATCTTGGGAACAACGGGGAGAAGATCAGGGTGCGTAGCACCGACCAACCGTTCAATACCACCAAGAAGAGATTTCTCACGCTCCTCTTCCTCGTCGACAAGCTTGCACAAAAGACCAGCATGTTTCTCAATCTGCTTATCAGCAAGGACATTCTCGTCAAACAGAGATTGAGCAAGTACCTGTACAGTGCGTTTTCTTGACACAATGTTGAGTTCAAGAGCACGCTCGTAAATGCGCACATCGTCGGGCTTCTCCTCGAGCACCCAGTTACCAAACTCTTCGTACACTTCCTGTCCAACGTCGTCCTCCTCGTCAAGCTTCAAACTAGCCAAGCTGCGCTCGTTCTCACGCTGACGAGCCTTGACAGCTTCTTCAGATACGTCAACAGTCCAGGTATCTTCGGAACGACGGATCTCAGGAAGCTGCGAGGCTTCGGCGTTGAATCGACGTGACAACTCATCGTCATCATCGCCATCCTCAGCACCCTCATCAGAACCATTGCCGGCAGTGGAGTCGTCAGCAGTTCCGTTGCCATTACTGGTAATACTTCCGGTTGCGGCACCACCACCAACGTTGGCCGAAGCAGTAGCTGCCTTCTTCTTACTCTTGGCAGAAGGAGGGTTTTTCTGAATATAAGTCGTGAGCTTGTGGACAGGGTCAAGCTTCGTCTGCTGACCGCACGCCTTGCAGTCACGAACAAGAGTACCATTTTTCAACACAATGATGTCGGTCTCAGGGTTCTTACAAGAGCCACAAAGCACAAACTTGGAGATGAAGCCGTCAAGGACGTCCTGCAACTTTGAGGCCTCGTGGACTCCGTTGACAAGGTAACGTTCCGTCTCATCATTGGATGAGGTCTGGGCACCAAGCTCAGAGCCAAAGTACTTGATCACATAGACGGGAGGGCGCGACAGAGCACGAGCGACATCGGCCGTGTTCACAACGGCAGTTTTGATACCGTTTCCACGTCCCTCAACCTTAGATACAATAGGAGGCATCTTGTATCGGTAAAAGGGGTCCTTGTTGTCCCGACGGATGTTAATGGACGCCATGATGAAGGAGTTGTTGTTGTTGTTATTGTTTTAGGTTGTTTTAGGTTGTTGAGTGTTGTACCAAAAAAAATTTGGTTCACGATATACTAAATCTTTTTTGATGACGTTCCCGACGGAGCAGTCGAGTGTATGCAATAGGAGAGCAAGTATTTGGAAAAGACCAATGCATAAGAGCGCGAGGTCGTATAAATGTGGATCGATTCGGGCACGGAAACAACCAGAATACAGGACACGAGCCAGTAAGAATTGTCGTGATGTATGTAAGAAGGCAACAATTTGTCAGTTTGAGGCTTGCATCCATAAATTTTCGTCATTTGATGATTATGAGCATATTCACCGGCGCTTAAGCGGCACTGGGCCCTCGCTGCCAGCGAAAACTGGCCGTGATTCTTTGATTAGTACCTAGGAGTTCCAACCAGCCGACAATGTAAATGACACTTGGCAGACTGTGTTTGTTTGTACGGTAAAAGAAAACATCAAGAATTATGCCATCAGTTCATTTAAAGTGTCCCCCCTGGTATAAAAAGTAAAATTCCCCATCTATATAAACCTGCAATGCTTCTCAGCAGTCGTCAGCCCAGTGAATATTAGGGCCTGCCCTCAACTCTCTCAGCGTCGAAGCTGTACAGTACCATAGACCCTTTAATAATCCATTCTTGCCAATAACCAAATAATACATATATACGCTAATTGGTTTGTTTTATATTTTTACCATACACATGCCAGTCCACTTGCTATCCCATTCGTCATCTTTCACTTTCTCAATCCCGTGACTGCTACCCTCCACATACCCGCATATTGAAGTGGATCTTGCAATTGTCAGTAAAGTTGACTTCACAAAAACTCGCAGCTGGTTTGATCGTGACCCGTGATTGTTGCTTGGACACAATTATGGCTTGCTAGAAGCTGGACGAGTACCCCGGTGCAGTATTGATATCTACTTTTCTGACTGGGTCGCCCTTTCTGGGACTCTTCTGCAAAGTCAATTGGCAGCTTGCGAACCGTAGACTGACACGAGCCAGCCATGGACTCTGCTCGTACCAGACGCAAAGTCTCGCGGGTCAACTACGCCGAGGACTACGAGGACTTGGAGCTCCGTGCCCCCGAACCTCCTCGTACTGACCTCAAGTCCGTCGACTCGAAACCGAGGGCAACCAAGGCTGCTGCTGCTGCTGGTGCAACTCCAACTTCACCCAATGGAAAACGCCCTGTTTCCGCCGCGGTGGCCGAGCGCATTCCGCTCAACTGGCAGCCTAAACTACCGGCACGGGCCTTGTCAAGTGTTGTCGACCTCGAAGATGCCATAATGAAGGATGGTGTTCTCCACGTCGCAGACGGCTCGACTTATGCCCCCGAAGATCACATTTACGTCTTGTCCGAGCCACCAGGTGAGCCCTACTACATTGGTCGCATCATGGAGTTTACTCGTCGAAAGCCCAAAGCTCCATCAGATGCAGTTCAAGACAATTATCGCATGCGTCTCAACTGGCTTTATCGGCCCAAGGATATTTCCAAGCGAGGAACCGATTCTCGTGAACTATACATTACCATGCACAGTGATGAGGTGTCACTGCATGGCCTGAGGGGTCATTGTACTGTCAAACTCAAGGATCATATCCCTGACTTTGACGCCTATCGAGCTACCCCAGACTGCTTCTGGTTCGACCGGCTTTACGATCGGTATATTGTGCGATTCTATGACGTTATTCCTACCGAGAAGATGATCAACATGCCTCGTAAGCTGTACGATATTCTTCAATCGAGATTCAAATATGCCATTGTCGAGCTGAACCGTGGTAAAGAGATCTGTGAAGCTCCGAAAACCTGCCAGCGCTGTGCCGAATGGTGCTCGCCTGATGACTCGGTGCAATGTGCACACTGTTCACAGTACTACCACATGTTATGCGTCGATCCTCCTATTTATAAAAAGCCAACTCGCGGTTTTGGCTGGTCCTGCGCCGTGTGTTCTGGTGCTCTGGAGCAGAAACTACAAGAGGGGAAAGGCCTTGGCAAGTCTACTGCCGATTCCAGCGATGGCAATGAGTCGGACTCTACTCCTGATCCCGAATCCGACAGTGTTGGTGATGCGAAGCCATCATCAACACGTGGCGAATCAGGATACGAGTCCCCAGCTGAGGCAATCTCTCGTTACGAGGAACTGGACGCTGCTATTATACAAGCCCAAGATCGTCACGACTTGACTGAAGAGCAAGAACGGCAATTACGACTTTGGCCTTTCCGTTACCTCGGAATGCACTCCCGTCTAGAGGATATTTTAGATACCGATGATCGCATATACCCAAGAGCCGCCAGTCGGCTGGGACCAAAGAACCAAGCTGTGGTTGCCGATTGGCCAGGTCGTCCTGTTGTATACGCTGAGTCAGAGCGACCTGATCGCAGGAAGAAGGGATACAAGGGTGGCCGTCCTCGAAGCAATGCCAAGGATATATCTCCTAGTCCTAGTTCCGATGGAGCTACTCCAAAAACCGTCGAAGAACTCATGTCACTGCCCCGTAAAGAGTGGCCTCCTTGGCTGCAGAGTCGGCCAGCGGGCTACATTGAGCGAGGAATTGATAACACATCGACCTTGCTGTGGAAGGAACCGGATGATTCCCTAAATGTTAATATTCCTCAGTATCTTGAGACATGTGCACCATACACAGAAAAGCTGGGAATCAATGCAACGTATGTTAACTTTATTGATGCGTGTCTTAAAGCGCTTTTGGATTCAAACTACAGTACAGAGGAGGCTTTGAAGCTTGTTGCCTCATTTACCCGCAAGTCTCTGAAGGAACCCACTCTTACTGCCCCTGAGAAGAAGCGGTTCGAGGATGCGGTCCGCAAATACGGCAGTGAGTTGCATCCAGTGCACAAAGAAGTTGGTAATAAGCGGTCTGCCGATATTGTACGTTACTACTACCTATGGAAAAAGACTCCTGCTGGCCATGAGATTTGGGACAACTACGAAGGACGGCGCAACAAGAAGAAGATCGAAGTTCATGCCGCTGTGGAGGATGGTCTCGCTGATGAAGTGGCAGATGCATCAGATGACTCTTCATATGATTTGGAAAAAGCTCGCCATCGTAGGCGCAACTTTACGTGTAAATTTTGTGCTACAACAACCTCGAAAAGATGGCGCCGTGCACCTGGCCATCCTGTTGCCGGCGATTCGAATCCGATTGTTGCATTATGTATCAGATGCGCTCATTTATGGCGCAGGTATGCAGTTCAGTGGGAGGATCCCGAAGAAGTCATCCGCCGGGCGAACCTAAAGGGAGGCGCGAGCTGGAAACGCAAGGTCGAAGAAGAGCTACTTGCTGATGCGCAGGCGATTCTTGCCGAGCGTGTAAATGAGGTGGAGAAGGAGCTCAATGTAAAGCGACCCAAGATGGAGAGTCCAGCCAAGGCCGATCAAAAGGCTAAAGATGACATGAAGCCGAAAGCTTCTGAAGTTAAGAAGGCCAAAGATAAGGATGAGTCGAAGCCAAGGGTGGGCAAGAAGCCCGGTCCCAAACCAGGTTGGAAGCAGGCGGCTGCTGCTGCTGCTGCTAAGTCGACTGACACTCAATCATCGATT
The DNA here is from genome assembly GCA_030556845.1 of Sugiyamaella floridensis. Taxonomy (NCBI): domain Eukaryota; kingdom Fungi; phylum Ascomycota; class Dipodascomycetes; order Dipodascales; family Trichomonascaceae; genus Sugiyamaella; species Sugiyamaella floridensis. Next base: position 44,302 of record JAKTUT010000039.1, on the reverse strand, counting down.
GTGCGGGCACAGAAGCCGAAGTCTGCAGAACCTGTTGGTCACCAAACTGCTTCCCCCGGTTCACCTATCACCAAAGTTGTTGAAGAGCGTCCACCTGAAAGGAGACCGACAGAAACCAGAGGTTCTAATCAGGTTGATCCATTGATGAGACCATGCTCAGTGTGCACTCGTGTTGAACATATGTCCCGGCAGCTTTTTTGCTACAATTGTGGGCTCAATGTTCATGCATACTGCTATGGAACGGCCCCACGCACTCCGACAGACCGATGGCTATGCGATCCTTGTAGCAATGACGTACGTCCTTGCGTCAGCACCTACTATGCATGTGTACTGTGTCCTGTAAAGGATATCAATTATCATATCAACTTTAATGAGCGTTTTGTGAGGCACCGGGATGCAATGAAGCGTACGCTTGGCCACAACTGGGCTCATATCAGATGTGCTGCATTCCTTCCTGAGATCAAGTTTGGCGATAGCAAACAGATGCAGCCCATTGAGAACGTCCCTTTTATACCGAAGGAGCGGTTTTCGCGAGTATGCATTATATGTGGGACAGTCAAGGGAGCAATAATTGTCTGCTCTGTGTGCCCTGTCAAGTTCCATGTAGGCTGTGCAGCAGCGCTCAGCTATCATTTTGGATTTCAGTTCGAGTTTGTGAAGCCAGGTGGTGGCACGTATGATTCCTCGAAGTATGTCACGTTTCAGGGTAGAACTGGCTATATGGTGCCGTTTGTTGCATGTGTTCGTCATGAAACACCTCCTGGGTTTATTCCGCTGTGGATGGTAGATGAATCTGGAAGGACGGCACTGCAAGTGTATTGCCAAAAGTACAAGCAGTCGGAGTCAGTCTTGACTGGAGCCATGAAAGATGCGTCGATGGAGACGGCAAGGCCGTCGGTGCCGCGGGAACCTAAAGGGAAGTTTCTTCATGATGCCTCGGAATCACTATCACTGATTGTTAGTGTTCATGACGGTGAGGAACCATCACTTTCCACCTCGCGTACTACGCCGACTTGCGCGAGCTGCAAGACAGATTCGGCTGCTTACTGGTTTAATGAGAATCATGAATCTGACGAAGTGGTATGCCCTCGGTGCTACTGGAAAAAGAAGGATCCCGCTGCATACGAAGACCAGTTTCTCGAGCCTCGTATATCTATTTTAGATCCACCGCCACATGGAGTTGGTGAGAGCGATACTATGGATGTAGACGGCGAGGAGTTGGCAACTGACGCGACCGACCAGGCTACTGAAGAGAGCAGTGACACTAAAACTGTTACACCGGCGGTGCCACAGGTGGATCGTACCGTCGAATCTACCGCTGACAGCGAGTTGTCTGTCGCACACAACAACTTGTCGTCAGAAGATGAGACTGTTGTGGATAGCGCACCATCTGTGGGAAACGGCAATCTCTCGCCAAAAGAAGAACAGGATAGACCGATCGCAGTATCGAAGATTGTTGAAGAGTCCGTAATTGAGTCTTTGGAAGCAGCTTCGGTTGAGATGTCTCCACCATTGTCAGTTGAAACTATGAAGGCAGAGCCTGAAGAGCTTACATCTGTTGAATCAACTGCGCAAGACAAAACACCGGCGCCACAAGTTGAAACTATCAAGGAGGAAGCAAAAGTGCCATCATCTGCATCATCATCTGCAATTAATGGTGAGCCTGTTAGCGGTGCTGTCTTTAATAATGCCGTCGCCAGCACTACTCACCAGAGCAATCCTGTGCCGTCTCGCGAAGGGTCAGAGAACGAAGTCAGTGAGACGACGACGTCTACTAATGTCGTCCAGCCAGAACCCGTGAGATCTGGTGTCGAGGATTTGCCATACTGGAGAAGTTAGTGACTTCAAGAGAAGCTGTGCTAATGGAAGACCTCTGCTGTAACAATCTGACGGTTGCGCGTTTGCTGTAATCATAAATAGTTGTGCATTGTACATAGTGGCAGTAGCCACTCTCATATAAATAAACAATGGCAGTTTGCTCAAAAGTTCGAAGAAAGACATCCAAAGTAATAGAGTAAAGCAAAAAAGCTGGGTTTAAAGAGACCTTTTATAGGTAGCCCGTTTTGAGGGCTCTTTCGATGCGATCAACTTCGGCAAGACTCGTCGCGCTCTTGAGACTCGTGCGCAGTTTCTCTTTGTCTTCTTCCGTCAGTTTCATAGCTGTTTCTCTGTGGGAAGAGAAGGAAACTGCAGTAGCGACAGCCTTTGATTTGTCACCCATGATCTGTGCAGCCAGCGCTGTAGGTTCTGATATAGATCCAAATAGACTAGAAGCTGCATCGCGTTCGGCAGCACGAACCTTTTCAAAGTCAAGAACACGCACACTGGGGAGACGCCATATAATATACAGTCTATAGTGATTTTTAGTCGTTACTGGGTTCTCGAGAAGCGCGAGATGTTGGAGCTTGTTGAGGTTTGCAAGGCCATCAATGTCGGCGAGATTGGCGATTGAATTGGCTGTCAGTACGAGCATCTCGAGATTTGGTACGAGCTCAGCAAGATCGGATTGGATGAAAGTGATCCGGTTCCGTGCCATCAGAAGACCCTTTAAGCGGCGTAATTTGGGAAAATTGCCGAGAATGCGGATATCATTGTCGGTGAAGTCAATGACATCGTTGAAGTCGCGCGAGACGCCCAAATTCTCAATTGTTTCTATACGTCGACCCCGTAGAGAAAGCTCGCGGTCTCCCACGGCATTAAGATACGATGGTGCCGACAGAAGGGCGTCTGCTGTCAGTCTCATCAATCTTTAGAAAGATGATGGAGATCGATCTTAGGTCTGGAAAATATATAGGGAATACTGCAGGGTAACCCAAAGGTTCTATAGGGCTGCAGTCATATTGCAGCATGCATCTAGCCGTTATCCATCCGTCTCATCTGTCATCTTAAAATGTCTTCCAAGGTCGACTATTCTGTGTATTTGGTAACAGATTCATCACTGGTGCCCGAGGGCTTGACTCTCGTTGGTCAGGTTGAAGCGGCTATTGCTGGAGGAGCTACAATTGTGCAATTGAGGGAGAAAACCGCCGATACCCGGTATTTCGTTGCGATTGCTCGCCAAATCAAGGCAATTACAAGCAAGGCCGGTGTACCGTTAATTATTAATGATCGCGTGGATGTAGCCCTGGCCGTTGATGCCGAAGGAGTTCATGTCGGACAAGAAGACATGGATGTTGTTACTCTTCGTCGGATCCTTGGCCCCAACAAGATCATTGGTCTCAGTGTCAGCAATGTTGAAGAGGCCCGAGAAGCTGTTCAGCAAAACATTGACTATGTTGGAATTGGTGCTGTGTTTGGAACACAAACAAAGGAACTTAAGAAACAGCCCATGGGATTCTCTGGTGTTCGGAACATTCTGGCCGTCATTGAGGATTCCAAGAAGGACATCAAGACTGTGGCCATTGGAGGCATCAATGAAAAGAACTGCCGAGCCGTGATGCAGGTGGGTCGTATTCCAAAAAAAATGCTTGATGGAGTGGCCGTTGTCTCGTGTATCATTGCATCACCAGACGCACAGGCATCTACTCAACAGCTCCAGCAGATCACAGCTGCAGTCTTGAGTGAGGCCAAGTCCACAACTGTAGTGAACCTCACTGCTGAGGAGTTGAAGCTCAAAGTTGCGGATATAGTGAAAGAAGTGGGTCGTACAGGCCCATTTGTGCATCATATCACCAACTCAGTTGTGCGGAACTTCTCTGCCAACATCACAATTGCTGCAGGCGGCAGTCCTGCGATGTCGGAAAGTGTTGAAGAGTTTGACGAATTTTCGCGCATTCCTAATGCTGCTCTTCTACTAAACATGGGCACAGCCACTGCAGAAGGAGTCCATTGCTTTCTGGAGGCCATCAAAGCTTACAACAATTCAGGCACACCAATTGTGTTTGATCCTGTTGGAGCCGGTGCTTCAACTCACCGGAAGCAAGTCACCGCCAAGCTGCTGAATTCTGGTTTGTTTCATGTTATCAAAGGTAACGAGGGAGAGATCATGGCTGCGGCAGGTGTCAGTGGTGCGCAGATGCGAGGCGTTGATAGTGTTGGATGCTCTGATTTGGCTCAAAGAATAGCGGCAGCCACCAAATTGTCTAGGGACAATTCTACTGTCGTCCTTATGACCGGAGAGGAGGATATTTTGGTGGATCATTCTCCGGATCGTGAACCGCGTGGGTTTGTGTTCTCGAATGGACATAAGTTCCTTGGCGACATCACGGGATCGGGATGTGTCCTTGGTTCGATGATCGCTACTTATGTTGGAGCCCATCGCACCGATGCCTTTGAAGCTGCTGCTGCTGCTCTTCTTGTCTACACAATTGCAGCTGAGCTTGCTGCAAACCAATATCCTATTTCTTCTCCGAAAGTGAACGGTCCGGGCACGTTTGTTCCGGCGCTCATCGATGCCATTTACCTCATCACCAACAACTCGAACGAATCATGGGTTCACGTTGCTAAAGTGACGAAGCTGGAAAACTAGTAAACCACACAATTGCTAGGCTACTATGCAATTAAGAGATAAACATGCTGAAGTCAGTCATTGCACAGCTATAGAGTTGATACAAATATTCAGCGACTCGCTATTTACAAATTTGATGGCCTTTGGTGAATCTGATTACCACCCGTCGCTAGAAAAAATAGAATGTTGACCAGCAGAAGTATCGCGCTGTTTGGCAATGAACTCACGAATCTCAGCATCCTCGGCCTCAGTAATCGGCTCGTACCGTTTAGCAGGATCCAGAAACGCAAAGCGGCCCATGGCAAAGTCGAGATCCGACATGTGGTCAAGAATGTACAACTGTGCACGAATATAATGAACAAGCTGTTCCAGATGCGTCATATCAACATCAGGACGTGACGTGTACAGGTTACGCCACAGGGCACCGGCAAGAACCTCATCTCCAGCCACGAGACCCTCGTCATAGGCAAAGACAGATCCACGAAGCTGGTCGTTGAATCGCTTTTTGTAGTTGTTGACAGTGCGGTCACTGTGTACTTTGATCTCTTCACGTAACCGGAAATCAATGTCCTCGAACAGGCTATTGACAAGCTTTTGTTGGTATTCCCGGCAGTATTTGCGAGGAAGAGCTCGCATGCGAACATAGAGCATCCAAACATGCAGAATAGAAATCTGGTACCACTGTTGGAATGAGCGTGGCATTCCTAGAGTCTCATAATAGAAACTGGCTGTTGGTGATAGTGGAATGCCTTCTTTGAAAGCAGCCTGTGATTTACAGAGATCACGGAATAGAGCTCCAGCTACTGGACCTGATCGAATTCGGTCCATGTCAAGATTGAAAGCTCGAACAACATTCTGACCCAGTGCTTTCTGCCACGCTGGAAGTTCTATGTCATAGGCACCAGTAGCGGCTTCATACTGGTAGAAAATATGCTGCTTGATAGAGCCTTTAGGCAGGTTCCTTAGAGGCTGCGTACTGGCAAATAGTTCCACAGGCTGGGCCGGTTCTTCGTCTTTGGCTTCACTGTAAAAGCGAATGCTATGTTTGGCGGCAACATGACTATGAATGCCTAGAGCTCCAGTCCTCACGTTCCGTAGAGCGACTCTTGACAGCATTTTTATGGAACTGTTGGTTGAATCTGAAAAATCCCGACGCTCGTTGGTATATTTATAGGGTCAGGGTACTCTGCCGCACCTAGTAATAGGTTGTATGGCATTGGACAGTTTCAAGAGTGCGGAGATTGCCCCGGATTTGAAAAAGTCGAGCGTAGAACAAGTCCAATTCAGTTTATCCTGCTTACCTAAGGCCTACAAAACGATTGATCAGTGTATTACTGGCAAGACCTAGCCATCAGAATGGATAGCTTTCTGACAGGACCGTTAATAGACATACCCGGCTATCCGCCACTTCTCCAACTCAAAGCCCGTAACCATCTCGGGACTCGGTTCCAACTCTCTTCACCCCCACAATTGCCATATAATAATGACCGTGAAGCAGGAATTGTTGCTGTCGGCAGCCAATGGCGACTATTGGACTCTGGGTCCCGCAGAGGCGGAAGCTCTGCGTAAGAAATCCATTGACTACCTCGTCCCAAACATTAATGCTCTGTCTGAACAGGATCTCTATCCTTTGATAGAGCAGCACGTGTATCTTGGATTGTTGACATGTAATGAGAACGAGGCCAAGATTGGACTACGCAGACTCACAGACAGATTTGGTCTGTCAAGCGACCGTGTAGCTGTTCTCAAATCTATGTACATTGAAGTTGTCGAGGGTCCCGAGGCAGCAAAGAAGTTCTTGTCAGAACGACCCGACAGTGATTTGCTTGCCGCCAAGCGACGCCTCGTCTTTCTCAAGCAAAAGGGTCAAACAAAAGCCTACATTGAGGGTCTTATCCGATATCTGGGTGTTTGCCCCAACGATGCCGAGGCATGGGCCGAACTGGCCGAGACCTATGTTTCGGCAGGCTTGTTCCCACAGGCCATTCATGCTCTAGAAGAAGTTCTCTTGATTCTACCAACGGCCTACAATGCATTTGCACGTCTAGGTGAAGTGTTCGTTATTGATGGATCTACCGTCACAACTGGAGATGGAGTCAGCCAGATTGAACTTGGTCTCAAGCACTTTCTGCGCTCTGTTGAGCTCAACTCTGATTACGTCCGTGGTTGGTCAGGCGTTTTCACAACTGTAGCTAAGCTCAGCACTGTTGCAAAACTTGACTCAACGGTCAAGAACAAGTACGCCAAGCTTGGGGCCCTTGCCAAACAGCGCCTCGAAGAGATTTCTGCCAAGGGACCTGCTCAGCCTGCTGCTGAAGCAAAGCTTGTCCTTGCCAGCATCTAGCCAGCCAAAACATGTAAAATGTTAGCATGAACATTGACGATTTGTAATATAGGAAGATGATATACTGTTATGCAAACAGTAGTTTTTGGATATTTTGAGTCAGTAGTAAGGAGAATCCAACCCGTCCATTTCACTTGGCTTGACTTCTTTTGAGTTGATTACCATCACGCATTGTTTGGCAGCTCAATGATCTCCTTGACAACTTGCTGAACAGGAACATGTTGCGATACCCAGTCCATATTCCGAAGGTACATGCCAAAATCTGGTGCGCCCAGTGGCACCTTGGCGCGGATATCGGCATATGATGCATCTGCTGCCTGGAACTCACGGATCAAAACACCAGCACTGAATTCAGCAAAGATCCTTGTGTCGCGGATTCTGAAAAGAACATCGTCTACCCGTACGAACAGCCGTGAAAGCAGAAAGAGCCGTTCAGGCATGACTCGAATCTTAACGGTCAGGTTCACAATCCCATTGTCTCCTAGCTCATCCTCAAACAAGCACACCTCGTCAAAGAAAAGAATTGGGTCGGGACGAGACAGAACTGCCTTTGGAATCATCACCGTGTCGTCCAGTTTCCACTCGCCGTTGATAGTGTCTCCTCGATAGTCTGTCGTATATGTCCAGTCAAACGGCTTCACAATTCCCTGGATATCATCTCGTCCCTTTGCTGTTTCTTTACGTGAATCCATCCATTCGCTGGAATATGCCACTTGGACGAGCGATTTGCCTGTTTTATCCACGAGATCAAGCGCATTCATGCAATCAAACGACACTTGAAACCCCGTGCTCTCATGCTTGATGTCAACACGGTTGTTGCCAAAAATCATCTCAGGAACAGGAATTCCCAATCTCTCTGTCGCATCATCAATCTCTTTAGCATTCAGAATTGGCTTCTTGCATGTCTCGACTCTCCATCCTGATCCTTCCCAGTGCCTCGACATGGTAACTTGCCAAGTTCAAATCGTGAAACCCTAGTTTATTTCCACGCAAATGAACAAACTGATTGAACTGAAGAACAGATATAAATAATGATAGTTTGGTCAAAATATACAATACACTGTTAGCCTTTAAGCATATTACAATAAATATTAGTGGACGTTCAATGGCAAACGCTGTTGGATCAATGACTGGTGATGACTCGTCCACAGCCTGAAGGACACTCAATAACACCCTCAAGTAACCAATCCTGCATACACCTACTGTGAGTACGATGACCGCACTCAATGACAACAAGTGCAAGTCCTCGTAGCGGTCGTTGGCAAATAGAGCAGGTATCAAAACGACTCTTGCATGTACTGCAGTACCAGAACCCGATGTCTGTACTTTCCGATCCCGGTCGCACAAGGTTGGCGTTCTCGGTGAGAGGAGCCTTGCACTTCGGACACGCGGTATCCAGTGTCGTATCCTTTTGGCCTTGTTTTCGAATGGCCTTGAATGTGGACATCTTGGTCATTTCGGCAGCAGCAACAAACAGTCTCTGACGTTTTAACAAGCCGATGTAACCCGTGATCCATTCCTCGGCAATCCGAACAGACGCACAGATACCGGGATAATCTTCAAGAAACATGGCTGCTAGAACTGCACACATCTGTATATCACCTTGCTCCATGGCATAGTTAGCAGCATGTGCAACAAGCCGCTCGGTTCTCCACTCACCGGTCTGGCTAGCTAAGAACTGCTGGTATGGAGTTCTCAACAACTGGAGAGTATCAGTTACAGTATCAACAAGTGCATTGACCTCGCCTTTGAGGTCCTGTTCCGTCGTATCGGATGATTCAAGAGACACGCTGGACGCCTTGCTGTGCAGCGCAGCCGATAGTTTCGACTCTCGTGCCAGCGTGTTGGGCGCATCTCCGCGACGTACAAAGGGAACTGGCTCGCCTTCGTCAGCGACGCTGTCTTCTTGAATATTACCCAGCGGCTGTCTCCACTCAGCTGACCGAGCTAGACTGCGAGCCACCACATCCTCACCGGTTGTGCTACTGCTTCCACTGAGGTGAGAGTTGTTGGAAAATACACTGCCGCGACGGCTGGTGGCTGCCATAGATATGTGCGTATACCGAGGCCCTTCGAGTGATTTGGGCCCGTAGAACGACTCCTCGGGTGAGCTCCCGGTCAGATCCGTCGAGTACTTCGAGTTACCAATGGACAAGCCTTGCTCCCCCTGATTATAGCCTAGACTGTCATCGGGTATGGCTATGGGCTCAACTGTTGACGAGTTCCATGACGACCGATCCGACTTGTCGCTCGTATTGATGCTGTCGCCTGATGTATGGCTGCTGCTCGTAATAGGCTTGGCATTTGACACAGCTGTTGAGTTCGCGACTGCACCATCAGCACTCAGGAACCTGTAGTTGTTATCGGCGATAAGATTGGACGGCCGTGCTCGAACAAAGTTGCCTCTGACTGCAGCAAACCGTCGCTGATCATCATTAACCGAGTCGGCAATAATAGCCCAAATCTGAGCTGTACGCGGGCGTTGCACCTTGTTACACACTTGAGCATTATGAGCGCAACGCTCAGCAAGCGTGTCCCCACGAGAAAAAATGTGATAGTTGTTAGCACAATGGGCAAAAACCGAAGGAAATGAGACCTCACATATAGCATGCGAAGCAGCCCGTTCCCACGGAAGCGCTTTTGGTCTGGACGTTATTCTTTTGTTGACAGGGCTCGTGGACATGCCTACGGTGCTCCCACGCCGGCTCGACGGGGTACCGGCTTCTATCGATGACATAGAGCTGTCCTGGAATCCCTGAGGCACTGCCAAAAAGTCTTGGGCGTCTACAAGGAAACTTTGGCGGTCCTTGTCTTGCATTGTGAATGAAAACTCATTGTCAGCAGTCCAAGACAATGCGCTAGACGTTAGGTTGTCCACCGTAAGCGGCTCTGTCGTGAGGCTCTGTTGACGGAAAGTCTTGTCTTTCGACACAGTCCAGATAACCTTGTCACGTCTGTAGTAGATCTCGGTGATTGAATCAGTGTGATTTTCCACGGTGTGGACAGGTATAAATGGACGGCGAAGGTTCCACACGTATAGTGCGAAATCGCCCTTTGCTCGTCCGCAACTTGCAATGTTGTTGTTTAGAATATGCCTTTGATTTTGAGACGGATCAACGAGCCAACGGACTTTGGCAACTGATGTTGGTGCATTAATGACGTAGTCAGGATTCCGCGACTCTGACGCAAAATTCCATACCTGGATTTGGCGATCACGGCCTCCAGAGACAATGTAATCCTTTTCTGGATGCCAGTCGATCGAGAGTCCTACACCAGTATGTGCATTAAGTCGACGGTCTTGTGTTGACGGCTGTCTCAGGTCCCAGCGTTGAATGACTCCGGAGTCATAGATGACGGCAAACTTCTTGCCATCATGGGGGCTACATTGCAACTCACGCGCGCTGTCTCCATTCTTGCTAAAGGAGAGTGCTGGTGATCTTAAACCTTCTCTGAGATCCCACATCCTGACAGTACCGTCGCTAGTTCCTGCGTAGAGAAAACTTGGAGCACTGGGACTGAACGCGAGCGTGTTGACAGATCGATTTGATTCGGTGAACTGAGCAAAGGACCGTGCTGGGTCAGCTCGTTCAATGTTGTACAAGTAGATGTGACCACCGCTATTCGAGAGGGCAATTGTGCGTCCATATGTCTGCGTACCCCATTGAAGCGCCGTTGCAACGTAAATCTTGTCGAACTCACGAGATCCAGATGATCCCCGTAGGTTCTGGACATCCATAATCTCGTTCTTCGAGACAGAAAGAACAGAGAAAACTGTGTTAGACCAGTTGAACTAGACCAATTCTATCATATCTTCGCTTACACTCCTTGCCTACAATGGCAGCTGCCTTGCCTTGAGGAGATACTGCCATGGCGATGATTCCTCCTCTCGCCTTGTAGACATTCGAACACTCGGATCCAATTGCATCTTCGGGTAGATCAAACGAAGAATTAACAGGAGAAGATGAAAGATGAGCCTGACTCTTAGCGCTGCTGGCTGCTGACGAGTTCGTAGGAGTTGCGATGGAGCCTCCATAGAACGCTTTCCCTATTCGTGCAAAAGCTCCAGTTTTGATGGCAGTTGCCGCACGATTGGCGTATGTCTGCGCAGACCCAGCAACCGACACTTCTGGACTAGATGAAGACGGCATTCGACTTCTGCCGGCCGGCGAATCGCCGTTTCCAGACATTGTCAAAGGAAGACTTAAAGTATCGCTTGGATATATCAAGTAGCTCTTATATGGAAGGGTGCACTGCACCCATACCCTTATCCGCATGTATATTGGGGAGAGAAGCCAGAAAGTTGAGGATGGTAACCTCTAGTCATTTAAACAATGATGATTCAAATGCTAATAATATCAACTGAATAATGATTGGACTAAGGAGCCCATTTGCTCGGTGATATTGCGGCTTCCAAAAGTTTAACGAACTTCCGTGTATGCTAGATACCCATATACCTTCACATTCTACGCTTGATACCCCATGATGCACCTTCACCTGCCTCCTTATCAAGGAACTCAGAACGTGTCATTATACATTATTTACAGTTGTCATAGTTGAACATGACAATCTCCAGTCGTTTCCATTCAATTTGTATCTTTGTGGCATTGTGCAAGGTGCCGATAGTGGCCTGCGAGTGAACGACCAACTCATACCAACTCTCAACAACTGGCTGACATCAAACCAACTGCACGGATCCATCAGTTAGAAAAGGAGCTATTGATTTGTAGCGTAACAAATAGATGTTTCCTTGCTCGAGATCTAGCTGGTCGGATCCACTAGTAATCGGCTGAGCTAGAGACTTTGTAACTCGTACAAATACTGCGTGGTCAAGGTCAGGTTCTTCAATCATTGAGATTCCTCCCGTGGAATCATCAAGTCGTTGCAGTGATGTCGGTAATGTGCTAAGAAATTGACCCTTGTAAAGTGTTGTCAGCATCTCATGATGTCTTACAGTTAGTCTTTCATCATTTGAATCAGCACCTTTTTGCTCACCTCTCCATGTAACGAGTTTCTTGTCCTGATAATCGCGCTCCAATACTCTCGTTACCTCGTATGAACATGGTATACTTGTCTATCTTGGCGAGACGGGTGCGTAGATAGTTTCGAATGATAAACTTGATGCGTTCCAGCTCCGATTCGACAATGAGAAGCTTCAGTTTAACGTCGGTTTCCGGCTGTAGATCCGCGGTATGCTCTTCTATATATGTCACTTGGTCGCGTACGCGCTCCATGATGCGTTCTAATAGCGGGCCCTCGAATGCTAACAGTTCTGGTGCCATACGCTCTGCGATCCAAACGCGCTTGAGATGTGCCAGATCCGTCTCTTTAGAGGGGCCCGTGCTCGAGTCATCTGGTCGCAGCGCACCAATAATATCTTCTATATCGTCTTGACTCATCGCATGTGTCCTTCGCCAGCCCAGTCGCTACTACTCGTTGGTAGCGTGAGTTCAAGGACGATGAGATGTCCCCCGTCTGCCAGTCGCCTCAAAAGTCCCGGCTATATGCATATCGCCAAAACGCGCTCGCTCATAATGAGGCCAACGCGTCTGGCATCTTCACTTTGCCCAATGTGATGAGCCGGCGTAGTGAAATCGAGGCCAAAAGGGCCCGTATAGCCGAGCTGCGGCGTCAGCGTGACCTTCTAGCTAATGAAAGTGCATCGACAACAACCTCGACCACAGCACGAGGACAGCCGGCTGCTAACCGAACAGACATCGACGAACTTGTAAACAGTCTTGTTGGATCCTCGACTTCAACTCCTTCACCAGCCCCTAATGATACACCGCTGAAGCCTGAAGCTAAACATGAAGACCCGCCACGTCCTTCTTCTCAGTGGTCATCTGTCGTTACCTCTGTTCTGACTGTCGGCTCTTCAAAACCAGCACTCACATACAGTAAGGAAGTCCAAACGGAAGATTGGTCTGAACCTGAACCAATTGACAATGACGAGAGTGACCTCAATAGAGAATCAGCATCCCAAATAGAAGCACGTTTGCGTCTTGAGATTGAACAGGAGCTGGAAGAGAAGAAGAAGCCTGAGACGGTCGTCGAGCCAGCAAAACCTCACTATGAGGTCAAACAACTCGATGAGTCTCACGTCAACGAAATGTTACAGTCGAAACAGTTCTCGGAGTTCTGGGGACAGTCTTGGAAAGTGATCAATCGTGCTCTAGAAGATGATTACGACATTCTTGTCGACTATGCAGCCAGTGAGACTGTCGCTACTGGTGATTCGACCAAATCGTCCATCTCGCAAGTCGTGCAATTCTCAGCATCTGAATCTGACAGAGCTATAACAAGCATAGACTGGTCTCCGAAGTTTTCCGAACTTATTGGTGCTTCGTACACAGAAAGCAGCACCGATGATACTCAGTCCAAAGGACTTGTTCGTATCTGGAACGTGCATTCAAAAAATACTCCTGAGTATACCTTCACGGCGCCTAGTGATGTGCTGCGAGTTCGGTTCTCCCAATTCGATGCTCACCTGCTGTATGGCTCTTCATATAATGGCCAGTTGCTATCATGGGATCTAAGAGCAGGCCCACGACCTGTACTGACGTCACATTTGTCAAGTCGGGCTCATACGCATCCAGTGTACGCTTTAGATCTGATAGGAACTCAGAACACTGCAACGCTTTTGTCAGCAAGCACAGATGGTGCCGTGTGTACATGGATGCCGGATGTGTTTGCGAAGCCTCAGGACAAAATTTCACTTGTTGTTCCTGTTGGTTCTCGTGAAGAAGAAGTCGCGCCCACTTCTCTTGCTGTGTCCGCTCGTGACCCAGCTCAATTCATCGTCGGCACCGAAGAGGGTACTATCTACAACTGCCATCGATATGCTCAAGCTGGCGTAAAAGCTGGCATTGACCCAAGAGGGGCTTACAAGGGCCATCGTGGTCCAGTTACATCCATAGATTTTCATCCGCCTACTGGAAGCGTCGATCTCGGCAATTTTATGCTCAGTGCTGGCATTGACTGGTCCATCAAGCTGTGGTCTACTCAATCATTTTTGGGAAGTTCGACCACCACTGAAAAAGTGACTCCTATTAAAGACATTCTACGCGACGATGTCGTCTACGACGTAGCTTGGTGTCCGTCCCAAGCCACTGTATTTGGTTCTGTCGATGGAACCGGTCATTTCGAGCTCTGGGATCTCTCCAAGGACTCCGAGGCCCCCATTGCAAGACATAACCCGACTAGAGCAGAGTCTGAGACTCGTCCATTGTCACGACTCGCGTGGAACGAAGCTGTCCACACGCATGTTGCAGTTGGAGGCCTTGATGGTGCACTCACTGTGCTTGAAGTCGACCATAGCTTTCTTACTCCCCTTAATCCTGAAGCCTGGACACATGCCAAACGGATACTTTCTGAGAAGGAATAGTTGTTTGTTTGGTATCTTCTATTGCATGGAATGCCCCTTGCTTAATCTAAAACTACGGCATCATAAACAAAAAAAATTTCAAATCATATTGAATTACAGCCAGAGAAAACGAAACAAAAAAAGGTCATCACATCGTCATAATAAAAGAGTAGCATCTAGGCAGCACCATTCGTCTAAGCTGGAACAAATGAGGCCAGTGACTGCTTGGCAGTAACCATGATATCGCCATGACCGCGTTCCTGCTCAAGGCTAACAGCGTCTTTAGTAGCCAAGACAAGAAGGTTGAAGAATTCAGTAACAGCATTCGCCTTCGGCTTACCAACTGTCAGTGCCGCAAAGCTCACCTTGTTATCAACCATTGCATTCTGCACATCAGTCGCAACCGAGGCGAGCATCTTTGCAGGGTCAACAGCAGGTTCGGCCACATCGTTGAGGTCCTCCGATGTAAGAATGTCATTCTGAGACACTTCATAGTTAAAAGAGGGCATGTCCTCGGCTCTAAACGACTCAGACGCATCCATTCGCAACGATTTCGACGCAGGGCCGTCATTCTCAAGCTCATCTACACCGCCCATCGACACGTCTAGTCGTAGCTCATCTTCATTGACAGTAATCTTGTTCGATTCCCCACGCTTACGCTTGAGCAGGTCTCGCACGTAGAGCGGGTTCATCAAGTTGGCTATGCTGGGCGTCAAACCTTGTGGGTTCCAAATCGACTCGGCAAGACGAGATGGATCATCTGACAAGGCCAACATACCAAACGCAATGGAATCGCGGGGTAGCAGTTCACAACGCTGCAGCTGGTCAGTTTCCGGGACTCTTGCACCGCGCTGTACCGGCTGCTCAGTCTCAGCGTCGAGCCTAGCCCGGCGTAGGTTAGGTCGAATTTTCTTCACCTGAGGCTCCTCAATGACAATGTCCTCGGGAAATTCGTCGTCTGGAATGATCACATCGCCAAGAATATCAGCATCTGCATCAGGCGTTCTTGGTAGAGCCAAAAACTCCTCGGCACCGCCATCGTCTTCCATAAGGCCTACAAGGTCGTCGATGCCTCCTTGGTCGGGCAGACCGTCGAGGTCAACTGCTCCTCGGCCAATCTCAATGCTGTCGTCATCATCGAGGCCCAGGTCAAGATCAAGACCACCATCGAGATGCAAATCCTCATCATCCTCGTCAGCAAGTCCTCCCTGGCCACCTCGGCCAATTTCAAGGGACTGGTCGTAAGCAGACTGCAGAGTGATATCCTGTTCACGGGCACGAGTTCGCTTCTGGCTGAGAACCTCGAGGTTAGAGAGCTGACTGCTAGTAAGGTTAACGCTACGCTCTGCAAGAGGAATCACCGGTCGCTGGGTGGCTGCTTCAGAGCCAATATCCATGGGGAGGTCCGGAAGCAGTTGCAGACTATCAAAGTCCGTGACAGTGTTTTGCAGTACGTTGGAAGTCGATCCAACAGCTGCAGGAGTCTGTTCAGTCGACTCTTGAGCTGCAACAGCAGCGGTTCGAGTTGCCTCGAGAGCCGGTCGCAAGTCAAGGTTTCCAGGACGAAACGCGTCCTTGAGACGCGCATATGCGTTGACACAGTCGGCCTCAAGAAACTTGGCCTTGTGGCTATAGATTTTGGTGACTCCAAGGAGTAGCTGGCCTGTCAGACGTAGAGATAGAGGGCCTTCCTCAGCGCGAATAATGTAGTCGACAGAGTCGGGAATATCGGCCTTGAGAAACTCGGGACGCGACAGTTTCCGTTCCAAGCTGGCCGCCAGCCAGACATTGGCTAGGCGACCTTGCTTTCCTAGTAAAGTCTCAGAGTAAAACATTGAACCAGAGGCGTGGTGTATAGTTATTATGATCCCCGTACAGTTCGACAAAAAGTTAACTAGAAATAGAGAGTAGTATTCAACTAGCCCAAAGACTGTCAAGAACTCTGCTGTTCCAAAAGATGACGATGACACTTGGCTCCAAAAGTGTTACGAGAAAAAGACTGTAAAAACGCCCGCAAGTCAAGTTGTTTATGAAGAAGTATGGAGGTTACTGCTTATAATGGGAATGGCGGGCTGCGCGGGCAAGGGTATCTTTGATTGGAATGAGCTGCCCGGTAACCGATTTCACTACGTAAAGAGGAGCTATTGTTTGAATATGGAAACAAAATATATAAAAACAGTTTTTTGACTTGTAGCATGTCATTTTTGAAGAATGTTCTTGTCTTTGTGGTGTATGTTGCGGTCTTTGGTCCTCTTAACAGGGACTTGAGAGATGGCGGGTAACCGGGTCAGCACTATGGTACGGCTGCACTACGCGGCTGGATGATTGCCCTAACCGCGATATTTTTTCAGATCATGGATTTTCCGTGGTGTCTAATTGAAATAATTTACATTCTCTTTGGCAGAAACGTCATGACATCTATAGTGGAGTTGCTTGAAGCACGTCCACAGGACCTTTTGGTTCCGACTGATGACGTCAAGCAGTTAAGTTTGCAGGATGTAAAGGCACTTCTTGATCCTATTGCTAGCGAGTATTCCATCTTTGACCAAGTCCATGTTGAAGGTCTGGATGCTGAGCAGGTGTGGGCTCAAGTTCAGATGGTTATTGATGGTGCTCTTGAGTCGTTACTTCATAAGATTCCTCAGTCATCATTGAAGCGCAAGCGAGATGACAGTGAAGACGATGAAGGTGACAGCGAGGAGGAGTTTGACGAAGTGGAGGATGTAGGCGACAGTGAGGAAGATCAGAACGCACTGGCGGCTGAAGGTGATGAAGACGAGGAAGTAGAGGAGGAGGAGGAGGAAGACGAAGAGGAGGAAGAAATAGCTTTTGATGGAGTGGATGATTACGATACCCTTGTTGAAGATGGAGCCGAGGCTGGTGAAGAAAACGACGAAGACTGGGATGACACTGCTGGTGAAGACTCTGAAAAGCCGAAATCTGAGCTCGACGAGGGACTCTTCCGATTAGAAGACTTCCAGAAGCAAGTGCTGGCGCTCGAACAGAACGACGGAAATAACGACGACAATCAGGAGGACATCAACTATTGGGGAAGCATCGAGGACCAGGACTCGGAATCAGATGGCGATATGCATTACAATGACTTTTTCAAAGCTCCAAAAGGGTCGAGGAAACCAAGATCTCATCAAGAATCCAAGAAACGGCTCAGGCGTGAGGAACAGATTGAGGAAGACGATTTCGACGGGCTTGACGCCGAGGCCGATTTCGAATCCATCGAGGCAGCAATGTCGTCTGCCCGCAAGGATCTCTTTTCAGATGATGAGGAAGTCGAAAAGCCTCGTGAGTCTCTTTCTACTTTTGAGAAGCAACAACAGGAGATTATGAAGCAAATTCGGGAGCTCGAACAGGAGAACGTAGGTGATAAGGGGTGGGCCGTTCGTGGAGAGGTCAAGGCTCGAGACCGTCCTCAGGACTCGCTTATTGAGACAGAGCTCGACTTTGAGCGCAACTCCAAACCTGTACCTGTTATCACTCAGGAAATCACCGAGTCGCTTGAAGACATGATCCGACGACGCATTAAGGCCGATGACTTTGATGATCTGGCTCGAAGATTGCCCGATACACTGCCCGAATTCAAGGCTAGCAAGCTCGTTGATGTCCAGGAAACGAAATCGGAGCAGTCGCTTGCTGAGCTTTACGAGGAAGATTATGTCAAAAAGACCAACCCCGACAGCTACCAGAGTGCTGAATCGGAGAAGCTGAACGCCGCCCATCAGGAGATTCGCGACATGTTTGCTACTGTATCCCGTAAACTGGATGCTCTCAGCTCATGGAACTACACACCTAAGGCGCCCAAACCAAGCATATCCATAGTTACCAATGCTCCTGCTCTGTCTATGGAGGAGGCACAGCCTACTGCTATGGCCACCGAGTCGATGCTTGCTCCTCAAGAGGTCTACAAAGCTGCTGCTTCTAGTAAGCGAGAAGTTTTCAAATCCAATGGTATCGCTGTTGCCAAGGCAGAGATGACTCGTGAAGAACGATCGCGTGAGAAGCGGCGACAGAAGGCCAAGAGAGCCAAGGTCATGGAAGAGAAGGACGCCAAGCAGAAGTCCAAGGCCGCGTCTAAGGATACATCCAAGGCCGCTATTACAGAAACTCTTCGCAAGGGCAATGTCACTGTCATTGGCAAGGGTGGTGAGAAGCGGGATCTTAGCGGTAAACTCGTCAAGGAAAAGACCCGTCCTGCTGCTGCCAATCTTAAGTTGTAGAAGTAATGAAATGCATTGAACATGACTTGATATCGCAGTAGAGGTGAACCATGCAATATTATGATGTGAATAAATAAGTTACTTCCGATAGTACACCTTCTTGAACCGGAAGTAGAGCTGGAGATGGCCGTTTTCAAACTGGCTCACATAGCCGGCATCTTTATGAGATGAATGATCCCACTGGTTGTTGACAATGCGAAAAGCAACGTTTTGATATGGCTTGGGGGCCGTGAATACCAGTACGCATGTTTCACTTGGAGAATCAGTCTCTTCTTCGTCATACTCAAGCTTGTAACTCGGAACAACACTTGAACCAATGAGCTCAGGGTAGTAGAGGTTAAATTTGTAGCCCTGGACAACCTTGGGAGGTGGGTCCTCGACAGTGTAATGTGTCTGATTGTATCTGTTCCAGTCAAATCCCATGATAACACGGTTGTGATGCTCTGGTTTGATAAGGGCTGGATCGTTTCCAGTAAACTCGGCGACCTCCTCGTCGTATTCTTCCTCATCTGCACGAATAGGAGGAATGTCAAAGGCATATGCAGATTTTATTGAGGTTGTTTCCTCGGATGGTCTGGGTTTCGCAAAAGTGACCGGTCTGATAGGCACAAGGCCATTTTTGAGAATATGGTCCCGTTCGTTGGCAAGAGTCAACACCAGCTCCGCCACCTTGAGAGTAGGCTTCGACGGTTTCTCATCTTCTTCGTGCTTAACCTTTGAGCTTCCGTGACGCACGTCCTCAATACGCTTCACATTTCCAAGTTGGGCAATTCGCGAATCAATGACTTGAAGATGAATGTCTTGCAACTGTTTCTTGGCCATGTCGATTTTCAGCTTTTTGGACAGCTGTAACCAAAAGTCACGGTCTATTCCAGGGTCATTGGACGCTAGCATATCCTTTACATCTGAAGATAAAGTGCGCAGCTCGTCGAATGTCTTTCCCTTGAGGAGTTCGTCGACATCCTCTTCGACGACACTTAGTAACTGTTCCTCAGGATTGTCTTCGGCCGTTCCTTGTACAAGAGCACGCTGTTTCTGTTCACAGATTTCCAGCATAGCACTCCAAAAGTTACGGCTCGTTGCGGATCGAGAGTCGATTTTCTGATATTCCTTGATATCACTAATAAGATCATTGAGCATGTTTTGGTCGACGGCTTCCACGATAGCAGTTGGCATGGGCGTCTCAAACTCCTTGCCATTATCTTCAAGCAGACTGTCCAAATAACCGGTATCCTCAAGGCTGTTTCTGTCCAAGGCACTCAAGTTGACTACGAGCCAGTCGACAGGGCGAGCGCGATCACTCTGGACTCGGATCAACGCTCCGCTCTTCATCTGCTTCAGAATAAAGTTATCCTCATCAGCCAACCACATATTCTCCATTGTTCTCGTATCACGAGGCTTTGGCTGACTGGAAGCCCCTATCGAAGCCCTGGTTCCGCCGCCATTCGCCGCTCCATAGGCTGTTGTACTCATGACGACAGTCGCTGGATAGTTAAGGCAGTAGAAAGCTGATCTCAAATTTCGTGGTGATGTATTTAGAAGAATATTCAGGGGTAGAAGACTTTGAGGTAGTTATTCGGAAGAGTATAGAGAAACAGTGGTAAATGGTACGAGAGAGTACTGAATCATGTCTCATATGTTCTCAATTCTTTCTCTGAACTGTCTACAATGGTATAACATAATTGTAAAAGGACGCGTATAACTAGATCACCGGTAATGAGGTCTACATTCATCCAACCGACCGCTGACTTTACGATGAACCGAAATCAACACCTCAACTGAAGCATTGTTGTCTCTTTTATCACTAACAGCACGTTTTCAATTAATTTAGAAAACTCATACAAATTTATAAACACATACAAATTTACAGCTTCTGAGCAATCTCCAATTCCTCGTTCTCACACTCTTAAAGCCCCCCACGTCGCATCACTTTGTTGAGAATTACCCGGCTCTAACCCTTGTATATGTCAAATAATTCTTCCGGTTCCAACGGTTTTTTCCGTATCTATCGCATTTGTTAAGCCAATTGCCTACCTGTTTGGAGACCATTCAAAGGGTAGACCATGGCGTTTCCCTCAATGGCCATTAGTCGGGCTGCTCGCGTGGCCCTGCGCTCGCGAATCCTCCAGCGCGCCGGGTTCAGCCATTGTGCTTGCCGGACTGCCGCTTCCAACTTCGCCATGCCTGCTATGTCGCCTACTATGACTGAGGGTGGTATCATCACTTGGAACTTCAAGGAGGGAGACTCATTTTCAGCGGGAGACGTTCTTCTTGAAATTGAGACTGATAAGGCCCAGATTGAAGTTGAGGCTCAAGATGATGGTAAGGTTGCCAAGATTTACGCTCAACCAGGAGAGAAGGGAATTCCGGTTGGAAAGACAATTGCAGTGATTGCTGAGCCCAGTGATGACCTTGCTACACTTGAGATCCCTGCCAAACAAGAGGGTGGAGCACCAGCACCCGCCGAGAGCCCCAAGGCGGCTGAGCCGGAACCTACCAAAGAGTCCAAGGAACCCGCCAAGGAACCCGCCAAGGAACCGGCCAAGGAACCGGCCAAGACTTCCAAGTCTGTACCAACACCGAGCTCCGGTGCACCTAGCTCGTCAGGAAAGGCCAACCCTTCACAGGTCCTTCTTCCGTCGGTGGCTGGTATCATCAAGGAGCATGGACTCTCGACTGCCGATGCTCTCGAAAAGATCCCGGCGTCGGGACCTAACGGCCGTCTGCTCAAGGGAGATGCTCTCGCTTACTTTGGTGTTGTATCTCAGGACGCTGTCAACTCAGTCAGTGCCGAAATTAAAAGGCTTCAGAAGCTTGATCTAAGCAACATCAAGCTGCGAGAGCATAAGCCTGCTGCCGGCTCGGCTGAAAAGGACGCAAAGACGCCAGCAAAAAAGGAGCCCAAGGGTCCCCTCGTCCTCAAGGAGGTGTACAGTTTGACCGACATCAACTTACTCAAGACAACTCTCGATTCGACATTGTCAACATCTATCTCGGTCGAGAGCCTTGTCGAAAAGGCAGTCAAGTGGGCACTTCACGATGTGCCACTACTCAATCAGTCCAAGCGCTCAGTGCTCCGTGACCCGGTGTTTGAGTCACTGCTGGCTCCTACTCGTCCTGGAAAACCTTTTGACTACAAGGTCACGTTCCCGCGGTTCTCGGCTCCCGTCAAGTCCCACGGTGATATTTATGACATTCTCGGCAGTTCTCGTAAGCCACTGACTCCTGTTGTCCGCTCAGCACGTCTATCATCGAGTGACCTACTCAAGGTCGATGTCACTGTCAACTCTGCTGTTCCTGATGGTGAAGCTCGTGCTAACATCTTCCTGGAGCGTCTGGGTTACTACCTTGCCGAAGGAAAAGGCGATCTGGTTCTGTGAGCCGTTGTTAATGACATGTATAGATAGGGCTCATCACCCTTGAACGTATTATATTCGCATATGTACAGTTTGGTAGACGACACGCTACGTTTTTTTATGATTGTTTTGCTCACTTGGCTGCTGCACAACTTATTGGGCAGAAGGACCGTTAGAATCATTTGAACTTCCTTGTGAACCGCCAATCTGTTTGGACTCCTTGTGGCCCTCGACCTTTGAAGTACTCTTGACAGAGGATTGTAGCGCTCGCTTCGTGGCATCTCGGACCTTGTCAGCATCCTCCTTCATCAGACGGCCCATGGCCTTGATCTTCCAAGCAGGACCAAGTTGACGTCTTAGCTCGACCTTCTTTTTACTGGCCTCATTCAGGCGGATCCGCAAAATATCATCATGGCTAAGTCCCTTCTCGGCCAGTTCAATGGGCTCCTTTCCTAGAAGCACATCGTATACACGGCCGTCACCCCAGAACCAACCGCTGCGGTCAACAATATAAGGTCCACGCTTGCCTTTTTCAAACAAAAAGAATAGAAACTGCGAGCGGTGCGCGGTACCGTAGAATCCTGCACCTGTCCATACCTTTGATCGCTTGCCAATGGACAAGTTCTCCAGCGGGACGGTGTAGACAGGAGAAGGGCGCCCTGGCAGCCACGGGTGAGTGACGAGTCTCAAATGTTCCTTAGAACCCGGCAGGTATTCGATACGTCGAATTAGCCGGCTAGGAATCGATGCAAATGCGTATGCTGCTGTAGCATAGACACCGGCCATAAGAGCCACGAGCGAGCCCCGTTTGATGGTTTTGATGCGATTTTCATGCTCACTCAGATCCTCAGGGTTCTCGTGATACTCGTTAATGAGCGAGCGCACGGATCGGTCAAGAAGATCAAACAGATTGTACGACACTATGAACGTCAGCGCAATGGATGCTAGAAAGTACAGGCGGTGCGATTCGGCCATATACAGGAGCTCGGGCTCTGTGCTCTCTTTAAGTTTCATCACCAACTGGCGGAAATTAAGCTTGTCTGATACTCGTGGAGTATCGGCTTTAGGCATGAGTGCTGGAATTGCTTCTCTGCCTAGAGGGAACTTGGGTACTCGCGACCTCCAGTCGTTCGTGTCAAGGCGCCGTCCGTCGCTGGTCTCGGGCATTTTTGTATTTGTTCTCCGGCTCACCATTAAAGAGGTGACAGGGACCATCGATCCCCGCATCACAGTTACCCTGGAATGGCCCAGGACATGGCAAATCCTCAGCATCGTGAAGTGGTGAAGTTGAAAAATCAAAATGCGGCTGGCAAAGTAGTTATGTTGATGAGGGGCTTCACAGTCAGGTGGATAACAGCTTTACGTGACCTTATATTCTGCGTGATTCTACATTATACTGTTCAAGAAAGACTAAATCAATGCAAACCATTCTCTTCAATAAATACGACCACTATACTGTCAATCTTGGGCAATCTTCTTGCTCTCCATGAGGGCTCGGTAGCTCTCAATAACACGGTTACGCTCGTCCTCAAGCATCACACGACGAGCCATGGAACCAGCAGACTTAGGAACGTTGCGCATCAACTTTGAGGGAAGCTTGAGCTCTGGTGGTCTATCTACAACATCACCAAACTTGGGTCGATTTGACTCGAGATGGGCCCATGGATCAGGAGATGGTTCGCGTTTGCCCTTCTTCTTGGGTTGTTCTTCTTCATCATCCTCTTCATCATCGTCCTCATTTCCAGCCTTTTTGCTATTTGCCGCGGCTTTTGCCTTCTTTGTCATCTTGCGTTTGTCGGCTCTTGATGGAGAACCAGTGCGGGCCTTTACGAGAGGCAGAGCCTCGTTGACTCTTCGCGAGAAATCAGACATCCGCTCTCCTGGCATGATTTTAAGATCTCTTATGACGTCTTCAGGGCGCTTTTCAGATCGTCCACGACTGGTCGTCTCTTTGGGTTCCTTGCGTCCTTCCTGAATCTTCTTGCTCAAGTTGAGCAGTCGCTTGAATTCTTTAGGCGTATCTCCACCCTCAACCTCCTCCAGAGATGCCTGTGGTTTCTTTCTTTTCTTGCGCTTATTGATGATCGTTTCAGGATCATTGTCAAAATCGACCTGAGTCCTCTTAAGAGGATTACGAGGCTTTCTTCGAGGCATTGTTCAGACGGAAGGTTCAATTCTTGGTGTGAAAACGGCTTCACTTCACCTGGTCGCGCGGCTGGAATTTTTTGGATCGGCCCTTGCCCACAGAATTTTATCCAGGCGACGAAATTTCGTTTTGGTACAGACACCTCTTCAGACCCGTCCCTTAACATGGCTAAACGATCCCGTGGAAAGGGCGACAAAATGGCCGAGGAAAAGGCCAAGAAACAGCAGTCGAGAGATGCTGGTCTTGGAGGCTTCACGTGGTCTGCACTTGAAGACGCAGGAGAAGATCAGAAGTACGAAGATAGCGATGAGGAGTTTGACTATGAAAACGTTCCGCGCAAGTTCCAGGCTCTAGAGTCTGATGAAGAGGTTGAAAAACTCCCTGTCAAGACAGTTGACGGTCGAGTAAAACGTGTGGTTGGTCGGGCCGTAGCCAAAAAACAGCAGGAGCCCGAGGAGGAATCTGATCCAGAGGAAGAACCCAAGGTTTCAGAAGATGAAGAGGAGTTCGACGATAGTGAGACAGAGTCGCTCGACTCTGTGGAACAGGAAGATTTCAATTTGGACGAAAAACTGATAGAGATCAAAGAGAAGATTGCTGAGGCTGCCTCTTTGCTGGCCGAAGACCCCGAGGAGAACATTTCCAAGCTTCGTGAAATCCGTGAACTTATCGCTCTGTCTAAGCATGTCCAGCTCAAACAGATTGCTCTATTGGCTATGGTCCCTATTTTCAAGGGCCTTATTCCAGGCTACCGTATCCGACCTCTTAGTGAGTCTGAAAAGAAAGAGAAGGTGTCGACAGATGTACGCAAACTGCGTAACTTTGAGGAATCACTGCTAGCCAACTTCCATGGCTATGTCACCACATTGCAGGATCTGTCAAAACGTGCTCGTGGTGCTGAGGAAGGCTCTGTTCGGTACGTCCTTGGAGAAGTGGCCGTCAGCGCATCTTGTGAACTTCTCGAGTCTGTACCTTTTTTCAACTATCGAGACGTCCTGTTGCATATCATGGTCGACAGACTTAGCTCACGGCGTGTCAACTCATCATTCGAACAGGCATTGCGTACCGTTGAGACTGTTTTTAAAGCCGACGAGGAAGGTCATGTCAGCTTTGAGCTTGTCCGCCTGCTCGTCAAGATGATCAAGGTGCGCAAATACAAGGTAGAGGCTTCAGTTCTTGAATCATTGCTGCATCTGCGTCTTCTGACTGAGCTTGTTGCCCAGGCTGATTTGCAAAAAGTTGACGGGGTTGAAACACCAAAAATAAAGAAGAAGGATCGTGTGCACCTGACGAAGCGCGAGAAGAAGGCCCGCAAGGAACGCAAAGCTATTGATGAGGAAATGCGTCGTGCTGAAACGGCCGTTTCCGTCGAGGAGCGTGAACGTCTTCAAGGAGAGACGCTCAAGCTTATTTTCCAACTCTACTTCAACATTCTCAAAGAACGCACCAATAGTCTAATTGGTGTTGTTCTCGAGGGCTTGGCCAAGTTTGCTCATCTTATCAACGCTGATCTATTTGGAGATCTGCTTGAAGTACTTCGTGAACTTATTGTTGAGCGTCAGAAACGTCTTGTGGATGGTGAGTACGAGTTCAAGGAATCATCGACTCGCGAAGCCCTTCTTTGTGTCATCACTGCCTTTGCATTGTTATCTGGTCAGGTCGGTGAATCGATGAACCTCGACCTTTCTTTCTTTATTAACCACTTTTTCTCATGTCTGTGCTCACTGTCGTTGAACCCAGATATCGAGTTTTCACACAAGACTCTTCGTCTCGACGACCCACTTGCGCCTACAAAGGCGAAACCCCGTGTCAACATCAGCACAGAAACGGAGATGATGGTACGAGCTTTTGAATTTATCTTTTTGAGACAAAAGGCAGTCAGTCCTATTCGTGTACAGGCATTTGCAAAGCGTTTGGCCACTGCTTCTCTTCATATGCCCGACAAATCATGTCTTGCTTCGCTCAAGATTCTCGACAAAATGAACCGCAAGTTTAGCGTCCTTCGAAACCTCTATTCCACAGATGACCGTGTGGCCAATGGAGTGTACAATATGGTTGTTGATGACCCTGATAGCACCAACCCCGAGACTACGACCATCTGGGAGACGATTCTACTAGAGTCACATTACTCGCCAGTGGTGGCCCAGGCCGCCCGCGCAGTTCCTCGTAACGCCATTCAAAAGTCGTAGCATTAACAATTTTTTTATAGATATCTCTAAAGGCATGAATGAATTTATTATTGGCATGAATAACTTTGTCTCTAGTCACATTTTACTCCTCTTTCTTCCTCTTCTTCTGCTCCTGCTCCTCCTCCTCCCTCCCCTCCTGGATATATGCATATAAGCGATTTTGAGATTTGAGGATCGCCAGATCGTATGAAACTCTCCAACTTGTCAACTGTCCAAGTTCCAATATGAGTGACAGCGAGTCTGGAAACACTCGGTGGGAATATATATTTCCTGAAGGCTCGCCTGCTAAAAAGGGCCGGTCCCTTCGAAGCTCTCGTGCTCTTATTCCTACTGCTGTACGACGCAAAGCCGATGGAAAAGAGTTTCACGTTGGAGACTGTGTGTTACTAGAGTCCCCTACACCTGGAGCGCATTACGTCGGTATCATTGAGAGTTTTTTGTTCAATGGAGAAGGTCAAATTGAGCTACGCAGTTACTGGTTCAGGCGGCTATCGGAGATCAGTCGGCCCGCCATTCGTGATGGTGCACCGCCAACGCTCCCTGGAGAACTGTTCATCACTCGGGACGGAGGCATTGACTCACTGGATGTCATTGTGGATCATGCCACTGTTGTTGGTCTTAACGAGGCTAGTCGTGGAAGCCAAAACGACAAGCAATTGATGTGTAGAAAGGCTCTCAACACTGCCAAGGGCCTCTTTTCAGACGATTTTGAGTGGTCCAACATCTACAACGGTCGTGGTACCGATATGGTAGCCTTTTCTCGGGCAGTAGACGATCTGATTCCCAAACCATTGAAAAGGTACAGAACTTCTCGACCGCCCAAACAGCCAACCCAGAAGGTCTCACAACCAGTTGATCTGGGCCCTAGCGAAGAAGGTGAGGGAGATGGTGAACTCGACTTGGCTGGCGAATATGAATCTGAAGATGAAGAAGATTCTATAGACGAAGATGCGACAACGCAGGTTAAGAAACAAAAGTCATCGCAAACACCAAGAAAGAGGCGCAAGAATGAGCCTACCACGCCTCGTAAGGCCAGTGGACCAAAGACTCCTACGACTCCAAAGACACCCAAGACTCCAAAGTCTCGTTCAGTCACTAAGAAAGAACCCGGGTCACGATTTAGAACTAAAGCTGCTAATCGCACGGAAGAACTGACGCTTCCATTACGAACATCACCTATCAAAGAGACTCCTACAACACCTCACCGTCATGCTCTGACTCGTCTTCATATTGCAAAAGTGCCCGATTCTCTACCATGTCGTGACAATGAGTTCTCCGAAATCTTTTTGGCTCTAGAAGGTGCAATTTCGTCATCTACTGGCTCCTGCATCTATGTCAGTGGCACTCCTGGTACAGGAAAGACAGCTACTATTCGCGAAGTTCTCGCACAGTTACAGCTGCGATGTGACGATGGCGAACTTAACCCATTCAGTTTTGTTGAAATCAATGGCATGAAACTGACAAACCCGCATACCGCGTATGAAGTGCTATGGGAACACGTTTCCGGTGGGAAAGTAAGCGCATCAGCAGCCATGCTTTCACTTGAGACATATTTTCGTACTTCCCAGGAAGACCGTATTCCTACAGTTGTGCTTATGGACGAATTGGACCAGCTTGTCACGAAGAATCAGGGAGTTATGTATAACTTTTTCAACTGGCCGTCATTATCCGATTCTAGACTCATTGTAGTTGCAGTTGCCAACACTATGGATCTTCCAGAACGGATGCTGTCGAATAAGATCTCGTCTCGATTAGGTCTTACACGAATTCAGTTTTCTGGATATACGTACGAGCAATTGCGAGAGATTATTACCAGTCGCCTGGGTAGTCTCGACATTGTTGAGAGTGACGCTATCGAATTCGCAGCCCGCAAAATTGCTGGTGTCAGTGGAGATGCGCGTCGAGCCCTTGATATATGTCAGCGAGCGGTGGAAATGGCCGAGGCGCAGTCCAAGTCGTCTGAATCCCGAGTCACAATCACACATATCCGAATGGCCGTCAACGAGTCGACAAGTTCGCCAATGAACGTTTATCTTCAGAGTTTGCCAATGACTAGCAAAGTGTTTCTGTGTGCATTGTTATCACGAGTTCGACGGACAGGAGTTATTGACAACCCCCTTGCTGATGTTCTTCAAGAGACCGAAAGGATAGTTCGACTGTCGCCAAAAGCTGATAAGCTGACAGGAATTCTTTTTGGCGGGAACCGTGTCCGTATGGTTGGCTTTCTCAGCGCACTTAGTGAGCTTGTTGAGAGCGGTGTTCTTGTGCAGCAGAACGTGCGAGGAGAGCGTAGTGCCAATATCCGGCTTTCGCTTGGCGAAGATATCGTCAAGCACGCGCTGCTCAATGACAAGGAAGTTACTGGGATGATTTGATCTACACAAGAACTATTACCATGGAGAAAAATGCTTGTTCGTTATGTGATTGAGAGGTGGAGGGACGGGGGAAGGAGAGGAGGAGAGGGAGAGAATAATTAGGACCACTGCTGAAAGATAAGCAAAGGTTCACCGGTAGTGGTGAACTCGGGCAAGTTGAGCTTGACATCGAAGGCCTTTGAAAGCACAATCTTGAAGATCTTCTGCACATTGACGGCTTCCTTGGTGGAGCAAAAAATAAGGCTAGCCTTCATGGCCTTGGCAAACCGCTTTGCCTGGTGAGAGATCTCCTCTTGGTCTTCATCGGACAATTCACGAAACATGTCGTACTTGGTACCGACAAGAAAAGGAATGGCTGTTTTGTTAAAGCCACGAGCCTGACGGTACCACTCTTTGATGGAGTTGAGGGTCGATTTGCGGGTAAGATCAAACATAAACAGAATGGCCACGGCCTCGGATGAAACGAGAGGCAGCATGTTTACAAACTCGCGTTGACCGCCGAGATCCCATATTGAGAACTTGATTTCGGTGCGCTTGATGTTGACGGTTTTCTCCATGAAGTTTACTCCTAGAGTTTGGATGTAGTCCTCGTCGAATGAGCCCTCGACGTAGCGGACCATCAACGAGGTCTTGCCAATCTGCGCATCTCCAATCATGCCGATTTTAAGTGATACAACGTTTTTGTGTTGCACGTTCATGTCGACGGGTTTGGCGTTTGCGGGCGCCGGTGTTGGCGTGGGCTGCTTGTCGTCCGTCATGGGGTATTGTGAGAGCACAACAAATGGGTTGTTGTGGTTAAGAGGTTCAAAAAGGTTTTGGTTCGGAATCATTTCACGAAAGCGACGCGACGGCACTCTGTTTACATGTTGTGCCGGGTAAATCGTAAGTCAGCCGTTTCAGGGGACCCTGAGCTTAAAATGTACATCTCCAGATATTGGAGTATAGCTTTAACAGACGATGAGCAAAATATTTAATAGATGTCGTTCTGATAGTCATTAATAATGATGAATTGTGTAATTGTTTGTAATATATGAATATGGCAGTTGTATGGTAATTGTACCATGATTATATGGTGATTGTATCTTCATGTAATATAAGCGATAATTAAGGTGCGTAGCTTAGGTAAGAAAACTAAAGAGCCCTCTACATTTACAGCAGTGAGGCGTCAAGTTCACGTTCAAAGTATTTAAAAGAACCTTCAAGGTGTTGTAACTGTCATTTCATTCTTTTTTCTTATTAATTCTTGTTTTTTAATGCCCCTGTCTCACAGTCATGTGAAGCTTCTTGTCATTGTCATATGAGTTATCCCCTTCCATATCATCTTGTATTCGAGCGTCTCAAATCAGAATCTGACAGCTACGTCCATATCCTGGTGAAAACAAGACTTCCCGTCCGATCAGTCATATTTAAGCACCAGAGAGCCTTACCCAGTAGTGCAGTGGGAGACCATGCGCGAACGTGAAGGTGATGTAGTTTTTCACTTTTTTGCCGAAATTTTTTTTTTCAAGTAGTGAAAAGTTTGGCCAAGACCCTTTGAACACAAACACAAATCGATCTCATTAACAGTTAGACATTACTAACAAAACTATATGAAGTGACAGGTCATTGTTAACCTCAAGTCATTGATTGACTTAAAGGAAATTTGCGATGTCGGAACCTGTCACAGTCATAACTGTAGCAATTACAAGCGTTTAAACTGCCGATTGAGCGGAGAACGGCGCCGGTCCGGGGTCGACATGGGCCAATCAACTGCGGTTATTACCAGTATATCAGCCCTACCGCCGATTTGCGGCCCGTATGGTGAGAAATGATGTAAAATACGCAGCCGAGACCGGACAGCAGTCGGCGCCCTGAAAATGCAAGATTACAGGCGCCCGAACCCTAGTACTATATGCGGGCCGCCAAAGCTTAAACGTGCTGGGCATACCCCAGATATATCATTATATTGAGTATGACTCTTCTTAACCCCTACCGCTACCCTAGACCGGCAGCTGCAAAGCAGACCCTCGAGTAGAGCTTAGGTGACAAAAACTATAAAAGGCATGGGTAACGCCCCATTGTTAGCCTTTCTTTTCTACTAACTCGTTTTTATTCACTTCACACCAACTAAAAACAAGTTAACATTGCACATAAAAAAACATGTCAAGTGCAATTGCTCGTACCGCCCTGCGCACGGCCCGTCGCTCTGTTGCCTCGGCCACTGCTAAGCGTGCTCTGACTGTCGCTGCTCGTCAGACCATTGCCCGTCCTGCTATGTCATCGGGAGCTGCTGTCCAGCAGACTTTCAAGGAGTCGCGCCGTGGCATCAAGCAGATCAACTTTGGTGGCACTGAAGAGACGGTCCATGAGCGTGCTGACTGGCCCCGTGAGAAGCTTCTCGATTACTTCAAAAATGACACTCTGGCCCTTATTGGATACGGCTCTCAGGGTCACGGCCAAGGTCTTAACCTGCGTGACAACGGTATCAATGTTATCATTGGAGTTCGTAAGAACGGTGCCTCGTGGCAGCAGGCTCTCGATGACGGTTGGGTAGAGGGCAAGAACCTGTTTGAGGTTGATGATGCCATAAGCCGTGGTACTATTATTATGAACCTGCTTTCGGACGCTGCTCAGTCTGAGACTTGGCCCCACATCAAGCCCCAGCTCACCAAGGGCAAGACTCTGTACTTTTCCCACGGATTCTCGCCTGTTTTCAAGGACCTCACCAAGGTCGAGACCCCCAAGGACATTGATGTCATTCTTGTTGCCCCCAAGGGATCTGGCCGTACTGTCCGTACTCTGTTTAAGGAGGGCCGTGGTATCAACTCTTCTTACGCTGTGTGGCAGGATGTCACTGGCAAGGCCGAGGAGAAGGCCATTGCCCTGGCCGTTGCTGTTGGTTCCGGCTACGTCTACAAGACGACTTTTGAACGTGAGGTCCACTCTGACCTTTACGGAGAGCGTGGATGCCTCATGGGTGGTATCCACGGTATGTTCCTTGCACAGTACGAGGTTCTGCGTGAGCGTGGCCACTCGCCCTCGGAGGCCTTCAACGAGACTGTTGAGGAGGCCACTCAATCTCTGTACCCCCTGATTGGCAAGTACGGTATGGACTACATGTACGATGCCTGCTCGACAACTGCTCGTCGTGGAGCTCTGGACTGGTCGCCCAAGTTCAAGGACGCTCTGAAGCCCGTTTTCAACCAGCTCTATGACAGCGTCATTGACGGTTCGGAGACTAAGCGTTCTCTGGAGTTCAACTCGCAGAAGGACTACCGTGACAAGTTTGAGAAGGAACTGCAGGAGATCCGTGACCTGGAGATCTGGCGTGTCGGTAAGGAGGTTCGCAAGCTGCGTCCCGAGAACAGCTAAGCGCAGTAACATATCACTGCTTGCTAAGTTGAACGTTTACCAAAAAACTTAAAATATATAACCCTTCTTTCATTGGGCATTTGGGGTTGCAAAATGCGTATATGTTCCGTGAAGTGAATGACGATTTCGACCTGTTTATATAATGCTTATGATTGATGAATATAAAGCCTGATTTCACAGTTTTAAATAATAGAGTGGACGGACGACGGCAAGGAACACGACGACGGTTAGGAAGAAGTTGCTGAATACTTTAAAGAAGAGCCCAGAATCATGAATGGAGAGCCTTTATATGAAGGCCCTTTCTTAGGGAGGTGGTGATCCGTTGTTGAGCGGGCATTCTGACCACTTGTAGAGCGTTCGGTAGGACTTAAGCTGGTCATTTGAGAACATTATCAAAGCTTGTGGTGCCTAGATGTCCTCCACGCATCGTTGTCTGAACCATTCTAGCAAAGTAGTTGCGATCTTTCTGAAGTGTTTGTGCAGCCTCTTTGTTGAGCGGATCCGACGCGTTGGGTTCAAGGAAAAGGTATTGGAGACCGATCATGACAGCGTTGAGACTCAGTACGGGCTTCCAATCTTCACGAAGGATATTGAGGCAGACGTTGCCCTCTAGGTCGATATTGGGATGGTAGATGGTTTGGAGGCACTTGATCTTTGGTGGCTCATGAGGGAAGTTGTTATTGATGGCAAATGAAAACCGGAACTTGCCTCCCTGGTACATACCATCATCGGGTGCAATGACAAGCTCAAAGTTCATGATATCTGAAGGGTCGGCAAACTTAACCGACATGGTTGGTGGCAGTGACAGCTCGGTGACATCTTTCTGAGCACGTAGTTGTGCTGCTGTGACCTTTTTACGCGGAATACCATCATTCTTGGCCGATTCCTCGTCCTGTTGTTGTTTCAAGCTCCAGATTTTGAGCTCATGTTAGCTTGGGGCCTTGATTCTTTTTGTAGTCGCGTGTATATACATACCATGATGACTATAAATACGGGATGCTATGAGTGTAATGAGACCGCCGGTACAGTTAACTGTATTTGTGTGACAAGGAGCACAAACCGTTTCAATAGACTCGGACTGTTGTGGTGACGCGCCTTCTCGTTAGCAAGCAGGCATCAAAAAAGTTAGGAGCAAAGTGGATATCAGACCCATCCCCGCATCACGTGATGGCCATGGATATGTTAAAGGCCGAGGAGCGCGGCCATCTGTAACTTACAATTGCCACTTTATCATTATCACTTTGATTGCTCGCAATGCCTCCTAAGATATCTCTATCACACATCCAGGAACGTAACCACAACATTGTTGTGGATCCTGAGACAGGAGCTCGTCATATCCGAGTCCCAGGCCATCACAGTCATGTAGGTCATGGAGAAGCAGCAGAATCGAACAACACACACGACGAGACACCCAGTGAAGAGATTAAACAGCAGGAAGAAGATTCAAAAGCATCGGAAGTTTCTAAGGATTGATGAAATGTTTGAAAAATGTGTTTTATGTAAGAACACAAAGTAGTTCTGTACCACAGTAACTGAGCATCTCTTCCCAATGCGTCTTAATTACTATCTCAATGGATCCATACTAAGCTGATAAATAGATTCAAGAACTACCGCCAATAGGGGATATCTCATCTCATGGTTAAGTTTGTCATAAGGAATGAGATTGGTGCGAACGATACCATCCACCTCCTCGCGAAGGCCAGCTATAGCTTTAAAGAGCTCGTCGACGTTCTTAACCTTCAGTTTGTTATCGGCACAGATGGTGTGGATAAGGTCGACTAGATCCTGGACCTTCCCATCTCTCGAAACCACATCAGCCATATCAATCAGATCCTTGACAGATACGTCATTGAACATCAGAACTTTTTTTTAAGCCTGTCGAATATCCTTGATTGAACATTGTCGCAGATGGATTCCAGTAACACATCTTTCACAGCAGGCGTTACAGGTTCCTCATTATAGGGATCAATACTGAGTCCCATACATACAAATTGAAACTGTTGGAGCCATTTGACCCAATTAGTTCACTTCAATATATATCATTGTAACATGACTTGGCAACCTTCTTTCCTCTTGTTGAATTTCACAGCTGAACAGCTATCTGAAGATGCCTGAAGTGGCCCCTCACCATGTTGTCGACCACATTACGAGCCGAGAGCATGCCGCCATTGCGAAACTTATCGACTACAAACCAACCGTGATTTTTGATCTGGACAGCCGTAATTGGGATCATTGGCTCCATCAGTTCGAAAATTTATGTGCCAGACTCAGTGTTGATCCCTATAGAGAAGGATTCGTAGCTTGGGGACTGAGCTTTGCGCTACTGGAATCAATCTGTACACACTAACGCACAGACAATGGGATATAAGCAATATGTTACACCGAACCGGTTGATTCAACAGTCAGCATGTCTGTTGTAATCAAAGGTGGTGAAGTCGAGTACCAGCCATAAAAACTAGATCATCAGTTGACCGGCGTACCCAGACCTATTAACCAAAAGGTATTTTGAAGCGACTTACATCACTCTCGAAACAACTATTCCTATCTCCAGTCTTCAGCAATCCCATTTCCTCCCCTAGGAAGCCTATCAAAAGATAAATCCATATCTTTTGTTCGTATCTGATTTTCCACAGATAAATTGGTTCACTTCTTTATAGTTCAGATCCTAGATTGAATCATACTGACTACTCGATATCATATATGTACCGAACCCTAGATTCAAACCTTGACTTCTTCATTTTTCGATGCCAAAGTTCACTGACCGACCACCTCGCGACCACAAGACCGGCAGCCCACAACCGTTCGCGCGAAATGGACCTAATTGGCCTACACAGGCTCCACTGACGGATGCCGAGTTTCGTGAAGCCATGGTTATGCAGCAGTTAGCCTACGAGAAGCCTCGGCCTCGTCCAGGTGCCACGAGTCTCGCTTCTTCTTCTTCTTCTTCTTCTCCAGCACCAACTCCCGTCCAACAATATGCTGCTAGCTCGGGGAAGTCTGAAAAACGCAAAACTGTAAAACGTACAGGTGGTGGAAAGACTTGGGAAGATCAAACACTCCTTGAATGGGACCCGTCGCACTTCCGACTGTTTGTAGGAAACCTTTCTGGCGAGGTCACCGATGACATGCTGGCCAAGGCATTTGGAGCCTATCCTTCATTATCAAAGGTCCGTGTTGTCAAGGACAAACACACAGAAAAGACCAAGGGCTTTGGATTTGTGGCGTTTCGAGACCCCGACGACTACTTCAAAGCTTTTAAAGAGATCAATGGCAAATACATTGGCAACCACCCGGTGCAACTCAAGAGAGCCAATACCGAAGTCAAGCCTACATCCGTCAAGTCAAAGCCATATCGCCGGAGGTAAGAGTAATGGTCTGGTAGGCACAAATCTGCCATGAATCCTCTTACGGGTAAAATCTGCTACTCTCGACGGGTTTCAGAAACGGGAACCTCTTCCTATTCTCTTCCTTCACTGCCGACCAGGAACCTCTTCCTGTTTACGAATCAATGACTAACGACTACTACAATCAACCGTTATATATATATTTTTATCCCTAATGAATCCTTAAAAACACAACAACAAATCATATCTGACAAAAAATGGCTCTAATCCGAGTCTTCATCAGAGTAATCCTCAACATAGACATAGTCGTCCGACAACTCAGCAGCATCCCACTCCTCTTCACCAGCAGACGACAAGTATTCTGCTGTCGAGGGAGCCTCGACGTCGCTCAGGGCTTGGTATTCAACAGCGTCAGCAAAGTTCTCTGTCGACTGCTCAGCGCTCTCGCCGTGTGACTCGGTAGGCAAGCTTGGAAACACGACATCCGAGTTATCCATAGAAGCATGCTCTTCAAAAGCAAGACCCGTTTCCTGGTACTCACCACCCGATTGGACTTCACCTACGTCGTTGGGCTCTTCTGCGATGGTCTCACTGCTTCGTGATGGCAACTCAGCAGATCCAAAGATAGCCTCAGAGTCGGCGTCATCAAGCATCGCACCGCGCGTTATAATGGGCTCCACTAAACTTGAGAGGCGATTTGGTGGCGCACTGTGGTCATTGCGCTCAATAGGCTGCTGATCGTCGCGTTCACTCACAGAGTTCTCGTCCGACTCGTACGCAGCCTCGGGCTCGCCCGAAAAGGGATCTGCATACAGGTGCTGGTCAAGAGAGTAGTCACAGTTGGGCACAACAACCGGCATTCGGCAGAACATCCTTGTTGCAGAAGGTGGTAACTGAACACTTGCTTTTGTTTCAAACTCAGACATAGCCGCCTCGTTCACGGTCTCCTCAGCCTTGACACCTTTGTTTGCCCTAGGCTCGGGTACGACAGCCGGCTGGGCGGGCTCTTCTTGGCGGTACACAGCCTCATGAATGTTTTGGACTGCAAGTGCAATAGAGCCAATGGTCTTGGCAATGTCGGTAACGGTAGCCTCAATCTTAGCAGCGCGGTCCTTGTCAGCATCCAGCTGACCAAAAATTGATGTGGCAGACAGAACACCTGAAATGATAGACGACAAATCAAGAGCACCGCTCGCCGACTCAGTCTTGGTCTCAGAGGTCTTGGCAGACGCCGGCTTCTTGGCCCGCTTTCGGTGCTTCTCCTCTCTGCTGCAAGATGCAGACTCGGCAGGGGCACGCATTGTGTCGACGTGGGGCTCTCCAACAGGCTTCATCGACTTCTCAATATAAAAGTCCACTGAGAAGATCCAGCCGTCGCTGTTAGCAAGGTCGTCAACGACAAAAGTTCCCAGAGGAGCAACGGCTTTGGGGAGGACTGTAGTAACAATGCGGTTGTGACTCTCAAATGCAAGCTGCAACACAGTACCCTTGACAAGTGCCGTCGAACCAATGTTTTCAAACGTAGTAGCCCACTTTCCAGACTCGGGATCAAAAGTAGAACCAACCTTGCGGATATCAGAGACAGCAAGACCACGACGGCCGGGACCAGCAAAGTGTAGCGACTCAGCGCAGGCCGACGGGTGTTCAAAACGCATCCACTCATGCCACTGGTTGTTTCCAGCATGGTATTCAAAGTGGGCAGGCATGCAGCCGGCACAGAAGTCTTTGCCAGGGCAAAGACAGCAAGTGAATCTTGAGCCCGAAATGACCTTTTCGCCAGTGAGAGCACACTTGGTGCCATCACACGCGTACACAGTTGTAGCTGCGACAGGGCCTAGATCATCCTTACCAGGGTACTCTGCGGGTAGATCGGGGTGAAAGACGTCCGAAGGCTTGTGAATGCGAACAAACAAATGGGCGCCATGAAGCTCAAAGCGCTTGGGAAAGCATGACTCGCACAAGTCGTAGTCGGCGCAATTGAAGCACTTGAAACGAGGCCCTGCAATGACATCATCGCAAACATCGCACACAGCATTGTGCTTCACAGGGGCCTCAGCCATTGGCTTCTTGGTTGGACAGGAATGAAAGGCGCTGCAAGGTCGGTGGGACGCATTGGCGGTTGCTTTGGAGGCCATGCTGTTAATGTATGCAGTGTATCCACAGGGCAAAACCTTGGGTTCAGGAGCAGCAGAAGGCGCCTCTGGCTCTTCAAAGACAGACTGAGGTAGTAGTCCAGCCAGGATTGAAGAAGCAGGCGCAAATCTGCGCTCAAAATGTGGCCGAGCGGGGCTATTGTCCAGTGGCGCCTGAGGCTCGGGATCGGGGAAGTGTTCTTCAGGAGCACTCTCAGCAGGGTCTTCAGCAGCAGCGGCAGCAGCGACAGCGGCCATAACTTCTGGAGACAATTGTTCGAGGTGCACGTTTTGACGACGATTACGATCTGATGACTTGCCATAAAGAGGCTCATTATCGTCGTCGTCGACTACGTCAATTTCGTCGTCTTCAACGTCCGACGCATCATTGACAGCATCATCACCAAGGGCAGATACATTGTGTGACGGCTTGTCATCAACCGAAGCCATCTCGTCGAGTTTCCAGGACGACACGAGACGAGACGAGATAAGACGATAGACACGAGCAGGAGGAATGGGATCACGCGAGGAGCCCGTCGTGTCAAGGTAGAAGCCGTAGCGGGTCTTGACACGCAGCGACCGCATTAGCGAATCAAACTCGGAACGGCCCTTCATGTGTACAAATGCATCCTGAGACTTGGAGTAGCGGAACACAGACACCTTTGTATCAGCGGGCAAGCCGACAATTCGCAGCAATTTAGCCTTGAGCGCAGCCTTGGACTTCAGGTGCTTGTCGACACGTAGCGAGACACCAGTCCATGACGAGGTGTTGTAGTAGACCGAGGCCTCTACCTTGTTGGGCAACTTGGAAGTAGATGATGATTCCATAAGAACAATGAGGGTACTTCACAGAGCAACAGCAATTGGGCGAGACAAAGGCCGGAAGAGCCGGATCAAACTACAGATAAAGAGACACAGCCGCACGAGGAGTGGGAATTCAAAACCGTGAGGCCGTGTAGAGAGACAAAAGCGCCAGAGCAAGAGGCAAAGGCTATGAGGAGGAGGGAGAAGAAGAAGCGGGGGGGGGGATTTTGCCTCCTTTTATCAGGCGCCTGCGAGGGGCGAGGTGCAGGGTAGGGGTGCTGATGCAGACTAGTGAGGCGATATGGGTTTGGGGAGGCGATATTCCTGGGGAAGACACGAGCAATACGGAAGAGGCGGTCTAGAAGGGGACAATTGGGGTAAAACGCGACAATAAAAGTACGAGAATTAGTAATATTGGAAGCCCATGATTGGATGAGTCCGTCTAAAATTAATAAAGAGATGCGCATTGAAACGTGCCATTTTTCGTCAAGTTATTGTACAATGCAGGCAGTTCTTTTCAGTACTGCCGGTACGGCTCATAGTAGCCATAGACGGGATCATATACAAGCCCATGAGGAGGAGCAGGAGGAGGAGGAGGGCCTGGCATCATGACGGGCATAGGTACAACAGGTGGGCCATAGGCACCATAAAGAGGCGCGTAGGCATTTCCTGGTGGTGGTATACCAATGGGCATAAAGAAGGAAGAAGGCACAAATGGGGGCATTAGAGGATTGGAGCCCGAGCCAGACGCCGAGGGAGAGTGAGAGGCAGCTACTGATGTCGATGACACGACAGTGGCAGTAGCCGACGATGAGGGTGATACAGTCGACGAGGCAGGAGCGGGTTTCGGTGCAGATTTCTTTGCTAGAGGCACCGAGGAATGGGCTGATGAAGTCTGCAACGGTTGTGATTGTCGTGACGCTACGTTTGCACTACGTGGAGGCAGCTTCACTACAACCGAACGCTTGCGTGGGCTTCGAGGACTGCTACGGGCTGCGTGTACAATGGATGGCGATAATGCCACATCAGTAAAGACGGTTTTGGAAGATCCAGGAAGACGGGCACGAACACGGGTCTTTTGGCCTGGTACCGGTTTCAGATCACGACCGCCATAAGGCTCAGCCATGCGCGCCACCGCCACGACTGGTTGTCGCCACTTGTCTTTTGCCATTGCTATGCAGAGAAGAAATTGAATAGATGCGAAAGTTCGGTGGGAATGCCAGAGTGCGGGGATCCGCCGTGGGGTTTCCTATATACAAATTTTTTTGCTGGCACACAAACAATTAGAAAAAAATATGAGGCGAAGATCAAAACACTAACAAGCGGAGATTTGAACTTCTCGATTTTTCCGGTCGGCCGCGCGGCTGGTATCTAAGTCACGTGACGTATCCAATCACTACGTTGGAGCCCAGCAGTCAGCAGTCATTAATATGAGGTAATAGAATTATGTCAAGTCAAGTGAGTGTTGTGTAGATGAGCGGTGGTAGTAGGCAGTGGTAGTAGGCACTAGAAGTAAGCAGTAGAAGTAAGCAGTAGAAATAAGCAGTGGAAGTAAGCAGTAGTAGACTCAGTGTCTACAGTGGAGTGCTAACTACTTCCTAGTATAAAATGATAGAAAATCATATTGACTATAAATAAAAAAACTCATAGTGCAGTGAAATAATGTCCATTCCCAGCAGTAGACTCTCAAGGTACCATATCAGTAGGCTTTAGGCAGTAGGCAGTAGGCAGTAGATGAAGCCAGTAGAAACCAAACTAGATCAAGCCACTAGGCCTTATGCTACAACAGTAGCTCTAGACTAGTAGAGACTAAAGCCACTGAAGTTACTAAAGCAGTTGAGCCACAAGCATCGCGGTAAACCACTCATCCACGAAACGATTAAAGCCACTAAAACAACCGGAGCAAAAAACGCTAGAGTTTAGATCGCTTCTCACCACACTTTAACCTCAATAACGCTGCTCATGAGGAACATAGCCGATAAATGGCTGTTTCTCCTCAACATACCGTGGAGAGCGGCGTGATGAGCCACAGCACATGGCAAAGAACCACCAAAACGTCGACCACAAAGCACAGCCAGCTGCGACCCATGTCAATGCAAACGTTTTGCTGTCAAGCGTCGCTACAGCGCCAAATGTCGACAACTCCTGGTTAAAATACTTGCGGTAGGTGACAAAGATACCTGTAGCCAAGGCCGAAGCCAATAACAGCAGTATGAATGCAGCAGCACTGATAATCGATGCGCAGCACATGGCACCGCGCGAAGCAATAGCAAATAAACCAACAACAACGCTGACAGCTGTAATGACAATCCCCACAACATAACAGATCCACATGGCGACAGAAGCAGCGTGAAGAATCTTCTCATAATCGCGAATCGTCTGTGGCACGTTAATCTCAATGCCAGTATTGGTAGCATTCTCAAGAATCGACACGAGGTCAAACCAATAGGGCTCATAGGGTGTGAAGCACTGCGTCACCGTCTGTACGCCATTAGTATCGGTGCCCTGACAAAAGCCGTTTGCTCCAGCATCGTAGAAAGATGAAATGCCCAGCGACGAGATGATATTCGACGACACATCAGATGATAACCCTTCGATAGATGATACCGAGATGTTGGATAGGTCGATCCGCATAAAGTAGACGTTTTTGAGCCCACTGGCATGTTTATATGAACCAAAAAACGTCACAAGTGCGAGAGCTATGGCCGCCAGAGCCCCGACCATTGGGAATATCGATAAACAGCAGTTGCGTACTGTCATAGTGGAACCTGGATTTTTGGGTGGTGTTCCGTGTTACGTTTGTTACTAGTAAAGTAAAGAAATGGGACGAGCTTCCCCTTTTATACTCAACCAAGGCCCCAGCCGCTGAGAAATGACGTCGCGTCGTTTCACGTTCTGTTTTGAGCCGTTTATCTGTTGCTATTTTGGGACGCAAAGGAGGCTGGCTGGCTGGCTGGCGGGGCTGAGTCACGGGGCTGAGTTCGTAGTTCTGCTGAGCTTGTAGTCCTGATGACGAGTTAGCAGCCGTGGCTGAGCTCACTGCCCTGTTGGCATTACTTGAAAATACCGTCGTCCATTATCTTGTGGCTGTTGTTTGACTGACAGTGGCTATGGTGGCTCAGATGATTGACGCGGCTGTAACCAGCAGCTGAAATGAGGTAAGTTTCTATTGCTGTTGGGTTGGCAGTATAAAATCGCCGTCAAGGACAACTAAAAATATATTATCGTGCTGAATAGCAATTTCACACAACTGAGATCGACTCTACATTCTCTCAAATTAGTCCTACGTCATAAAACTCTTCGTTGCTGGGATTTACCCCACACTAGTACTCCCTGCGGGTTAGGTCCATACATGTGGGGCCGACCAGCTGGTAGAGGTAGATACAACATAAAGGAGTAAATGATGACAGTTATGTGGCAGTACAGACGCACTGTTAATGCCATACTGTAGCAAACACACGTTGTACATGTGTATATCGGAGTTCTTTAAACTCAAAGTATTGCATATAGACTCTCTTAATGACCATGACGGATCGT
This sequence comes from Sugiyamaella floridensis, assembly GCA_030556845.1. Lineage (NCBI taxonomy): Eukaryota > Fungi > Ascomycota > Dipodascomycetes > Dipodascales > Trichomonascaceae > Sugiyamaella > Sugiyamaella floridensis. The sequence goes on along the minus strand of JAKTUT010000039.1, from coordinate 2,685 downwards.
ATCCAGGTCAACCTGCTCAGTCAACAAGGGCTGTGGAGGTAGTGCTTCTGGCTGTGCAAGTCTAATTGTGGTGAGATTTGGTGCTGAGTGCATCTGGCTTATGAGTTTCGTCCGCTGGAACCATCACTGCGACGAGTGGTAAACGGGATGAACATTCGTTTATTGGTACTACGTGACAAAAGCATCAGGCATTCACCTAAAGTGATATGACGTCTTAATAGGCCTGGTGTTAGCTAAGGATCGACCTCATGTCGTCAAATAAATCAAATGGTGTCTGATAATATCGGTTATCTGCCTCAAGGATGATAATCAGATGGCTGCTCAGAAATTGGCACTAGCAGATGCTCCTCACGAGCCTGTTGAGTGACAGCTGATGACGGTCGGGGTGGAACCCGCTAATAAAAAACTGGGCATTTTAACATCCAATGTGATCTCTAATAAACAAAGCGTGTACGATATTGATTTTCCATTGTCAATTGAGTGGCTTTCAATACTAGTCATGTAATTTTTTACAGTGCTTTCAGTACAGGAGATCACTTGGTTGCGTTCAATACTAGAGATCACTTACTTTAAAAGCTTAAACTGGAGATCATTTCCTTCAGTAACTTTTAGAGATCATTTCTTTCAGTGACTTTTAGACATCACTTAGTTTAGTAGCTTTAGACATCTCAAAATTTTCCTTTATTCATGTTAATACTTTACAACCGATTATATAATCTTTGAATTGTTATGACGCGACGAAAGATCCGTATCAGGAGCCCGTTCTAACCCGCCAGTATAGTTGACAGTGTAATTCTCATACGATAAAGAAGCTGGCTGATATCGTGGACCTGAACCGTATCCTAAGGGTGCACCTGGTGGAGCACCTGGTGGAGGGTTATAGGCATTCTGACTCCACTGCTGATTGGCCTGGTTGAAGGCGACCTCGTTACCATATACCTGTGTCGTAGGAGGAGCGTAGCCGGGTGCTGGTTGCAGTGGTATGAGTGGGATGGGTGGTGGGGCCTGGCCAGGAGCAATCTCAGACGTTGGACGCAGCTGCTTCCACTTGTTGAGCTGCCACATACTAGTAGCAGCGTATATCCACTCGAGAGTGCAAAGCCATCCGAAACCCGCAACAACCCAAACAATCACAAGAACCTCATTAACAACAAGAGGTAAGTCCACTATAATGCCACCTCCTCCAAACTGTCCAGTTACTCCATTGATGATGCGCTCGTACATGGCCGCAGCGATTGTCGAGGTGATGCTGGCTAGTGCTGACACAGTGACGCCCAATACGAGGACCTGTCGATTTAAAAGTGGGGTTACAGCCACAACAGTGCTGGCGATAAACAAGATCATTGATAGCACGTACATGATCCATCCTGTTCTCATGGACGTGCGTAGCGTGCCGCGGTAGTTGAGTACGGTGTCAGGGAAGTTGACCTTGTCATTAACAATGGTTTCACCAAACAGCGTGATAGTTTGCTTGAAGTCGGCATTGATGGTGGCCACGGGATCGAACCAATAGGGTGAAAAGGGCGAGAAGCATTCAGTGAGAACTTCGCTCTGTACAGTACTCTTGCAGAATCCGCTGATGCCTGCCTGATATAAATAAGCGAGACCAGTGGCGTGAGTGAGGTCAACATAGTTCGCAAGCGGCGCAGTTGGGTCAAAATCGGGGGCGTCAGGAGCGACTTCGAACTCAGCTGCCTCGATGAACAGCAGGTCGATTTTGAACAGGTACAAGTTCTTCAAAAACTTCGGTGACTTGTTGCGGTAGCTGGCAAACAGCAGCACAACTAAGATAAAGGAAATAATGGAAAGGAGAACAATAGTGATACGAATCTGTAGCAGTCGTCGTCTTTGTCGTTTTAGGAAATGTCGGTGCACTTCGTCCAGTCTCTGATGGTGCTGAACCTCACGGTTGTACGTGAGAATCTCCTCTCTGCGCTGAAGGTCCTCGGCCATGCGTTTATCGGCCAACTCGACCTCTTCGCGTGTCATTCCAGGCACTGGTTCTGACTGCATGGTTACGGCAAGTAGTCAAATGGTGATGTGAGCAGGAGCAAGCGCTGGTCGACGCACTTTAATATTTCTTACCCTCTTTTCTACCCCGCGCTCGCTGCATATAAGACAAAACAAGTTGCGTGCACCGATTCTCAGTATCAAAAATAGAAGGAGTATCTAGAGCAGTTTAGATGGTTAGATGGCCCAAAGATCAAACTGAAAATTGGAGACAGGTTCAAGTGTTTTTATTTGCCGACAAAATATACCTGCCAGTGCCGCTATCATCCTTGAGTCGCATTTCTCGGCAAAAAATGAATGCATACTCAGCCCGATCGGCAAAACCTTAATGACAAGCTAGCTATGCGCAGCAGTTGATGGTGTAATGTAGATTATATGATGAGGTTAACCAATTGATCACCCTGTTTGTCGGGTGTTTTTCCTTTTCAAGGGTCCTCCTCTCAAACAGCTCAGCACATGGCTAAAAAATGCCAAGATTAACGGCGGTGCGCAGCATCGGAGTTTGACGGAGTTTGATCCGAGGCTGACCGGATTATACCGACTATAAGAGGATAACTAAGAATAGGTCAACCAAACTATCGATAAGTAAAAGGATCTTTAATTCCAGTTATTGAGATCTCATTAATTTTTAATATAATCATAGGGGGGGGTGGGGGGGGGGCAAATGCCGATTGA